>LPNX010839427.1:56004-87779 GCA_001517045.1 Pseudotsuga menziesii
TCTTTCCCATGCGCCCTTTCCAATTCATGAGCCTCATGACAGATTTGGGATCATCTTTTTACACCTATGGGGGATTTGCCTATTTTGGGTAAGCCTGCTTTATGCTAGATTTGGATGCTTCCTCATGCATTCTATTTCTTCATGTATTCTATTTATTCAGAAGCCTATGATATTGCAGGGTTGGATATTGTACACTGAGTTAATATAATTTTGTGTTACAGCTCCATTTTCAGTCTCCATTGTTGACAATTTTGCATGATCAATTGTAATTTGTTGTGAGTGAAATTAATCTATTGCTGGTCAGAATTTCTACAATACAGTTGAGTTTAGCCAATTAGAAGAGGGTTGTGCCCCTAGGAATATTTCCTCGTGTCCCTGTAGATATTGATGGAGTCATTACCTTAACAGATTTTGAAGTCATTTAGATAATCAATGATAGAAACCCCTATCCAGCCTTGCTAAGAATTGAATGGGCAATGGAGAATTCTTCAGTAATCAACCTTAAAAATAGGTAGATGACTTTTGAAGGAAAAGGCTTAAGATTCATATTACCCTTGGATCCTTCTCAAGGAGAAATATACACAGAGCCAATCAGAGATGAATATCAGGATGTTTTGGATCATATCTACAACATCACAGCTAAAGAAGAAGATTATGTTAACCCTACTACTGAAGGTATAATGGATTGGAAGTGTGACAGTTCTTGCATGATTGATTCAGATGAAGGCTTAGAGAATTGGCAGAATAGACTTAATGAATTACATGGACATCGATGTGCAAGAATTACCAAGTCTCTCATATGGCTTGGCTCACAGACAAGAGTCTTACCTATTTTTGATGGCTTGACAGACCCTGAAGATTTTATTTTGCAATTTTCAGAGCAGGTACTAGATTCACAGAAAATTGAGACACTAGATTCAGTATTTAGAGCCACGGCTGCTAGATGGTGGAATGGTCATAAAAAGTACATTCATAGTTGGGAAACTTGTCAAAAGTCCCTTCGCCTGAGATTCATGGATCAACCTCAGGAGGTGCGAAGCAGGTTTAATGGTAAGACTAGCCCTCAGGAACATTTGGAGCAATGTTATAAAGCATGGAAGTAGGTACCTCATGAAGAATGGGTACATAGGTTTATACACACTCTGGAACTGGTAGCAAAGAACTGGTATGCAGAAGTGGAGCTTCGCCATGGTACTGTAAGTTGGGATAGTCTTGTTGATAGCTTTTTGCTGACGTTTTCTATTAATGAGGTTTGTACTTCTTTGGATGTAGCTATCAGGTTGATCCATACTAAGGTTTTTAATGATAAAGAAATAGTAGAGTACCAACCTGATTGGAAGGAACAAGAGGGCAATGCAGTATAATGCTATAACCTTGCAATTGATGAGGATGAAGACCCGCGCAATATTAACATTCCTGAGTCAGAAGGACACTGCGAAGTACATGGGCCAGTAGTCGAAGCACCTGAAGTGACTCAGCCCTTGAAGACAAGGACAGTAAACATTGGATCAGAAGAACATCCCAAGTATGCTACCATTGGAGATTATTGGGATGAAGAAATGGTGAGCAAAGTGACCCAACTTCTCCATGAATATCAGGATTTATTTCCGACGAATTTCTCAGAAATGAAAGGTATCCTTGGTGATATAGGAGTGATAAAAATCCATTTGAAACCTGATGCGAAGCCTGTGAAATAGCGCCCTTATAGGCTAAATCCTAAGTATAAAGAAAAAGTCAGAA
Organism: Pseudotsuga menziesii; assembly: GCA_001517045.1. NCBI lineage: Eukaryota > Viridiplantae > Streptophyta > Pinopsida > Pinales > Pinaceae > Pseudotsuga > Pseudotsuga menziesii. Next base: position 57,745 of record LPNX010839427.1, read on the forward strand.
TGGAGCTAGATAAGATGCTTGCTACAGGAATCATTGAGCCTGTTGAAGAGTCCGAATGGGTTAGTCCTATGGTGGTGCAAGAAAAGAAGACCAAAGGAGAAATTAGAATCTGTGTTGATCTGAGGAAGTTGAATGATGCTTGTTTACATGATCCTTTCCCTACTCCCTTTACAGATGAAGTTTTAGACAACGTCGAGGTCAAGAAGTGTATTTCTTCACTGATGGATTTTCTGGTTACCATCAGATCAGAATTGCTCCAGAGGATCGACATAAGACCAACTTCGCTACAGAAATGGGATCCTTCCAGTATACAGTTATGCCCTTTGGATTGAAGAATGCACCTGCTATGTTTTCCAGAGTAGTCATATCTACATTTAAAGAATTTATACATAAATTCTTGGAATTCTACTTTGATGATTGGACTATATTCGGTTTATTGAAGGATCATATAGCCAGTTTAAGACTTATGATAGATAAGTGTAGACAGCATCAGATTTCATTGAACCTGAAGAAGTGTATCTTTTGTGCACCTTTTGGAATTCTGCTAGGTCACATTGTGTGCAAACAAGGATTGATGGTGGATCCTATGAAGATATCCATTATCGTGAACTTGCCACCGCCGAAGTCTGTTAAGCAACTTCGCACCACACTTGGTCATACTGGATATTATAGGAAATTCATCAAAGGATATGCTCAGATTACGGCCCCTATGGAAAAGCAATTGAAGAAAGATATTAAGTTTGAATGGACACCCGAGTGTTAGGAAAGCTTGGATATTTTGAAAGAAAAGATGGTAGCTGCCCCTATCTTAGTATTCCCTGATTGGAATAAAGAGTTTCATGTGCATGTCGATGCATCCTCCATTGCTTTGGGCATAGTATTGGCTGAGTCCAACGAAGGTAATATTGATCACCCTATTGCTTTTGTAAGTAGAAAATTGTCCACAGCAGAAAAGAACTATACTATGATAGAACAATAAGGTCTAGCCATGGTTTATGCCTTGCAGAAGTTTCGACATTATCTGTTAGGATCTCATTTTAAAATGTTCACTGACCATTCTGCTTTGAAGTACTTGGTTAACAAGCCTGTGTTAGGTGGAAGAATATGCAGATGGCTGATTCTGTTTCAAGAATATGACTTTGAGATCATAGTTAAGCCTGGAAGACTTAACCTAGGGCCTGACCACTTGTCGAGGCTCGAGTCATGAGAAGAGCCCACTAGCTTGGACGAAGGCCTTCTTGATTCCCAGTTGTTTGCCATTTAGATGGTTGATGACTATTTTCAGGATATTGTTCAGTACTTGTCTACAGGGTTTGCACCTTCTGAGATGACAACACAACAGAAGAAGCAACTGGTAGTTAGAGCAGCCGACTTTACTTTGATAGCAGGCTAGCTATATAAGATGGGACCAGAAGAAATATTGCATAGATGTGTCCTGGAGCATGAAAATCCATTGATTTTGGCTGAAGAACTTTCTGGAGCAGCAGGAGGTCATTATGCAGGAAAAGCTACAACTCAGAAGATTCTGACAGCTAGATTGTGGTGGCCCACAAATCATAAGGATGCAAGAGAGTATTGTCATAGCTGCGACATCTGTCAAAAGAAAGGAAAACCATCTAGGAGGGATGAGATGCCTCTAGTTCCACAGGTAAATTTACAAGCATTTGACAAGTGGGCTATTGATTTTGTTGGACCAATCAATCCCCCTGCAAAGAAATCTGGAGTAAGATACATTATTACAGCAATTGACTACCTTACTCGTTATGCTGAAGCTCGGCCAGTCAAGAACTGTAGCGCTGCTACAGCTGGGAAGTTCATCTTTGATAATATTTTGTCAAGATTTGGGTGTCCTAGAATTCTTATGAGTGATCAAGGATCACATTTCCTAAATAAGACTATTGAAGCATTGAACGAAGAATTTCAAGTATATCATCAGAAGAGTACTGCCTACCATCCACAAGCAAATGGAACTGTCAAAGCCTTTAACAAGATCCTTGAGCATGCCCTGATGAAGGTTTACAATGTTAATAGAAATGATTGGGATCTTAGAATTCCAGCAGTACTATGGACTTATAGAATCACTTGCAAGAAGTTGACAGGCCATACACCTTTTAGGCTGGTCTATGGACAAGAAGTAGTTATGCCCATGGAGTACATTGTTCCTAGCCTCAGAATATATGCCTTCACAGAGATGGATGACCCAGCTATGTTGAAAGAAAGGATGGCAAAGATACTAGAACTAGAGGAAGACAGATTCATTGCAGGTTTCCAGCAGCAGGTACAGAAAGCTAGAGAAAAAGCAAGGCATGATAGACACATTAAGAAGAAGCAATTCCAGATTGGTGATCTTGTGCTCTTGTACGACAACAAATTTATGAAGTTCCCAGGTAAGTTCAAAACACATTGGAAAGGACCATACATAGTTCAGGAAGTTACCGACGGTGGTGCAGTCCAGTTATCTAAATTGAATGGAGAAATTTTACCTTCCATGGTGAATGGAAGTAAATTAAAGAAGTACAGGGATAAGCCGGGACCCTCTAATCAGAAGTAACAGTAAGAAGGAGAGTCTAAGTACCAAGAGCAATTGAAATTGGGTACTAGACTATAATGAAGCTGTTCTCAAATTTACAAAGTGTCGAGGGCTGTTGAAGGTCGAAGTTCGGTTGGCGATTGGATCAGGATGGGTCGAAGGTCAATATTGTGTCAAAGCTCAATAGTATGTCAAAGGTCCTCATTGTGACGAAGCTGAAGTTAGTAGTTGTGTCAAAAAAGAAAGGCCCGTCGTAGCCTAAAATGTGACTGATGGGACAAACTAGATTTGGCGGCGCCAAAACGTGAGCTACCTTAACTGCCTCTAATGATGAGATTTTGGGAAAATCTAGCACCATGTGGACAAGATTTACCACCGAATGGTCAGATTTGGTATCTTTGATGCATAATTATGACAGATTTGATCATTGAATTCTTTAAGAAACCACCCATCTCTGTGCATTTCGCATTGTTTTGAGTTTTGCAGTTAAGACCATGTCGAATGATCGCAAAGTCCAGGAATTGTCATGAGAGTTCAGGGAGAGAGGTCTGCAGAACCTTATGAGCAATCGACCTGCATCTGCACCCCATGAAGATGTTCAACTAGGAAGAAATTTAAGGCAGAAGTTCACTCTAAATGGAACGAATAAAGGCACAAGCCCTCAGGAAAGACTCCGGAGGATCCCGAGATGTATCCTCCTGGCTCAGCAGAATGGAGGCCACTGTTTTTCCTATGCAAAATGTACATTGACATCCCACAGGTACTGTCTATTAAGGACCCAAAGCTATGGATGGTCAAATTTTCGATAGGACATGAACGGGAGGCAGTTCGAGGGATGGGGTCACTGATAGATTTAGAAGGCCCAATGATTCCCATACCCCTCATAGATATTACAAAGGAAGATAGCACCATGACAGACGGTCATAGGGAACATAAGTATTCTGCTAAAATATCAAGCAAGATGTGGCCGTGGTAGAAGTAGCAAAAGGAATGACGATGATGACAGGCATATAAGAAAGAAAGACGGCTGGAGGATTAAAGATGATGCTACAGAGATGCAGATGGATACAGAGCCCGACAGAGTGCGAAAGGAGATCATAAAGAAGGAGCAAGCAGCCGATAGCAGTTTACTATATTCGCCAACAAATATTCTCCCACCAGACAAGCATCAGAGTGTCCCAGGACGGGACACTAGTGAGTCTTAGGGGCCTGTTAGGGCACGCACCTTAACGGTCCTTAATTTTGGTAACTTTGTGGTTTTTGTGGAAGCTTGTAAGCAGAGTTATGATTCAAAATAGTCTTAGGGGTGTAGGGGTTGAGTCAAAGCCCTCTTTTTTGTAATTGTCCATAAATTTTGGGTATAAGCCCATGATTTTGTAATAGTGCACTTGTATAAATAGGCACTCATGTAAAGATGTCAAAGGTATCTAATGACACGAGGATCATCTGAGGTGAAGAAGTTAGATCTATTTTGGGTTTTAAGGTCAAGTCCCAGCTGTGTGCATAGACGACCTCTGCAGCTGTGTGCGCAGAGGGTTTTTGTAAGAAAGGAACTGCAACTGAGTGCGCAGCTTAGAGATTGTAAGAAAGGAACTGCAGCTGAGTGTGCAGTTAGACTTGAAGGAAAGAATCTGCAGCTGAGTGCGTAGATCAGAACTGTGTTTTGTAAAGAGTTGAATAAAAGCGTAGTTTTGTGGATGTAGCCCCTACACTAGGGGTGAACCATGTTAAATCTTGTGTTGTGGTTCTTTTGTGCTATTTCTGTTATGTTCTTTTATGCATTAATAAGTAGATAAATGATGACGTAAAATAACTGTTAAATAGTAAATTCGCTGTGAATTCCCGGTTAAGGGTTAAGCAAGTAACGTTATTCATCTAACTGCGAAGCTAACTAAGTGAATGCCGAAGCTCTGTTTTGTTTAAATAATTGTTGTTAAGGCTATAGGTACAGTAATATCCCTCTTCTGCTTGCAGAAACCTACTTCTGTGGCACCCCATAGCTATTTCGGGTGAGACTACAACCTGTTCATAGGTTGTTGCCGAAAGGGCCAACACCGTGGGTCTTTTTGTTGGTGCGAAGTTAAAGTATAAACCCCGGGCCTTCCCTCTAGCCCAACATTGGTCCATGATCTCTATTTAAAGAGCATGGAGAGTCCTTAGCTAGTTGATTGATTATGAGAAGATCATGTGTAACTTTCTATCTTTTACATAATAAATTGCTCCAAGTAGCTATTTGGATAGGGCCATGGACTGTTTCCCTCTCCAGGGTTTTCACCTGACAAACATCGGTGTGTTGATCCGTGATCTATTTTTGTGAAGCGGTTGCTCAAGGTGTTCGATCTTTTGGGAGTACATTGTGTACTAAAACAAATATTATAATAGAGGCATCTTTTGGCTTGATGTCTCTAGGAAGGTCCACAACCACATGCCTGAATTTAATGTTAAATTCATCCATGGTTTCATTATCCATATTTTTTATGCTATGAAGGGCAGCAAGCAAATGTCTTTGTTCCTTCTTTTCTTCCCATTTCTTCCTAAAACCATATTGGAATTCACTAAGAGTTTTATATGAATCAACATCTAGGTCAAAGTACCATTCTGTAGCATCATCTTCTAAGGATAAAGCAAAGAGCTTCATTTTGACATTGTCATGGTTATCGGAAGCATCATTGCAATAACTGACTAGGTGCTTTTCAAACTTTCAAAGGTGAGACTTGGCAATGATGGAATTATTTCCTTGAAATATGGGGAGCTTCTTGATAGCATCATTTGGAATGTCATGAGGAGCACTTGCTATCTGAGAAAAGTCAAGGGGTTTGAAGAATTCTGTCATTTCTTGAGATTGGTGAATATGACTCTCTACAAATATGTGATGGATATCTGAGAGGGATTGGTCTCCTAAATCTTCAAGGTTTCTACGAGAAATCTTCCTATTCAATCTTTCTCTAATAAACCTTTCAGGACCAGGGAGAGGATTGAATAATTGCTGGAGGTTTTTTCGGCTATAAATTCTTAGACAAAGGTTAGACAGTGGAGTCACCAGATGGATCGAGTTTTAATTTTTATGTTTTTTAAAGACAAGATCAATCAAATTTTTTATCTTTATAGTTTTTTAGAAAAAAGTTAAGTTAAGTTGTACTCGGGAATAAAAGGATTTATCCTAGGCAACGACGCCAAAAAGTGTTGCCACCTTTCACACACCTAGGCGGGACGTGGCAGAAATATTCAAGCCACTTGGTGTGTCATTTGGGGAAAGTCTTGAGTGAAGCATGTCACCTTGTTCTTGATTCCTCCGTTTAGGCTCAACTCCTAACGAATCCAAGGGGGGTAGACCCTATTAAGTTACCAAGGAAAATTACTTTAGTGTGATGGTGTTAAATTGAATAAGTTGTTTAGGAGTTTGAAATTAACCATTAATAACCATAGATGACAAGATGAAAAAATGAGCACAATTAAGCATAATGCTGACACACAATATATATATATCGAAATATTTAAACAAAGAACCAGTGCCTTAAAAATGGAGTCATAAAATAATCAAATGTACTTGCATGTTCTTGGAGTGAATGTTTTGAAATTTCCTCTTGGTACGTTTTAAGTTAATATTAAATATGAGTGGATTAAATTAGGTGAGGGGGGACTCCAGATATACCTGAGGGGTACTTGGAGTATGTCCAAAAATAAACCTTCACGGCTACCCACAAGGAATGTGTGGGATGAATGGAGTTTCTGAGACTGTGTTCATAATACACCCAAGGCTGTAATAGAGATTAGTGCCTCGAGGTCACTGCCCAGGAGTTCCCACTTCCTTTGGGTATTTTTCCACCGTTTACAGTTTGATCGAGCCATTGGATTTTCGCTTAATGGTGGTTAATTGGGGAAGGTAAATCCTAATTAATATAGTCACTCATGTTGCTTTTGATGCATCTTGATTGATTAGATGAACCGAAGCCAAGTGCAGAGCATACACACCGAAGTCTTTCTAATTTTTAGTAAATTTTAAAGGATGTGTTTTTAGAAAGAAAAAACCTCCAGGAACCTCTTTCAGTCCAAGTGGACCTCAATTGGTGAATCAAGGAGGGGTTTGATTTTATAAATATTGTTTGTAGAAATTAATGAAAAATAGCAAAAAAGAAACAAACCAGAGGTTTTCTAATTATTCCTACCACGCATCTCTTTCCCCTTTCGGGTCAATCAAGAAGTCATGGGGTAAGTATTAAATTTACTTTGATACTACAATATGGAATATATGATAAAGTAATCACAGTATATTATTCTTCATAAATGAAACTAATCTAGAGCAAAAAAATTAAAAAAATACAAAAAACGGAAAGAGGACGTGAATCCCCCCAGCAGGGATGGGGAATGGGCTCGAAAGAGCCTATTCGGAGAAATTTTTTATTATTAGCAGTTAAAATATCAGAAAATTTATATGATTACTCTTGGTTCTTATACATAATGAAAACAAGATCTTACAAAGTGCTAAAATTAAATATTACAGTAAAAAAAGGGAGACCGCTCGGGGGATTTGGATGGCCCAAAAGCTACTTTCGAACAGTAGATTCTCGGCTTCCTTTTATACCTGCTAAAAAATATTGATCTTATTAGATGCAATATTCCCAAAAGCACTTTGAAAGTAACTTTGGGTCAGCTTAAAAACCTAGGGGGACTTAGACATATTCATATGACTCGACCATAATGTCTAGCATGTTTATAGATTGACACATAGACTCTAATAACCTCAATAGGCCTAAATACCAAGTTGACCACCCCCATGTTGGAGGTATTGAGTGAAAAGATTAGAAATTATCAGTTGTTTATTCAACAACCAATAATAACCAAGGGAAAAAACACCCTGGGCTGATCACATTGACAAATAAAGTCTAAGAGACCGATTCTTTTACAGACACTATCGTGCTAGAAAATTTTATTACAAATCCCCTATGGGGTATGAACATGTGATATAGTACAACAAGCACTTCCCATAAGCACTTCTGAAGTACGAAAAAATCATCTTTGTTCGATTCACCAGGCTCATTGATAAAAAACGACTAAGTAAAACTAATGCTAGCAAATTCTAATGCCAGGGGGCAACCCCCGACACAAGATACACCATGTGTTAGTGGAATTATTGCTAGTTCAAGACAAGTTGCAACTGTAGCACAAAGTATTTATCCCTCCTATCAATACCAATGTTGTCCTCCCCCCATATAGTTCAGGCGAATCCTTAGGGGTGCAACCTGTCAATAATCCAGCTTCTTGGGGATATATTTATCTAGGAACTCAGCCACCTATGACTAATTAAGTTTATCAATAAACACCTCCAACGTTTATTTATCATGGAATGCCCTACCCTGGGAATGCTTTTGTACCTTGGGGACAACCCAATTAGTCCAATGTCCTGTCATATGGGGGGTATTTTGTTAATAATGTTGGAGGATATGGTGGACCATCGCTTGGAGGACCACCATGATGACCTGGAGGACTCGGAGGACCTGGAGGTCTTGGAGGTCTTGGAGGACCTGGTGGACCATCTAGAGGACGACCACCAGTACCTGTAGGTGGAGGACCACTACCTAGAGGACAACCACCACCACCTCCTGGAGGGCCAACACCACCCCCACCTGGAGGACCACCACCTTCCGGAGGACCCCCTCCCTTAGGTGGCCCACCTCCTCATGGAAATTATAGAAATAAACATCCTTTTCAACAAGCTTCGGGGGCATCATCCATAACCATCTATCAATCTGTATTTGGTCCTACTTGTCAACAAATTCCATACCAGTACTACCAATGTTCGCAACCAAATCAACAACTGCCATTTCTATCTACTTTAGATCTACTAGACTTGTCCAGATTGATAAATGACCCAATCCATCATGACCCCACTTCACCTTCCATTCCTGTAAGGCTGCCTTCCAATATACCCAAGTTTGATGGTAAACCTAGTGAAGATCCAAAAAACCATATGATGACATTTCACTTATGGTGTTCATCCAATTCTTTGATGGATGGCTCAATCCGTATATGGCTTTTTAAAAGAACCCTCACTGGTATTGCCACAAAGTGGTACATCGAGTTACCACAACACTCTTTTTGGGACTTCAATGTCTTAGCAATGGCATTTTTAACACACTTTCAATTTCCAATCTGATATGAAACAGGTACAGACCTTTTGAATTCGCTTCGATAAACCACATCTCTGATCATATCCATGAATGGAGATGAAGACGAAGGTTAACTAAGGCCCTTATTCCTGGTCAGTTGCTCACTGATTGGTTTATAAATTCATTACTTCTACCTATTCCTAGAGATGTTTCCATGGGAGGTGATTTTACTGAGGAGCAAGATATTAGCTGCGCTCAGTACCTAGACTTGGTTTATTCCCAGTCAGGTACTGTCTATGATCTGATTCCCCATGCTCCTCGACCCACAATAGATCCATCAAGACCTGCAACTGAACCACCTGCAGATGGCATACTTGGTTCAGTTCAAACACAAACGATGGAAAAATCTTCTAAGAAAAAAAATCGAACCGCCACTCCGTCAAATCAACCAGCACCATCTACCAAAAATGCACCCTCTAATGTTGCTTCTGCTAAAGTAAATGCGATCCAATCACCTGAATCTTCAGGTGGAAAGAAGAAAGGAAAAAATAAATCTAAAAAACTTGATAATCAACAGGAGGGAAACAAAATACAAAATTCAGATGTTGATTCAAAAGGTAAGAGAAAGGTAAAATATCATTGTTTAATCTGTGGAGGTGACCAATTTAAAAAAGAATATCCTTGTCATGAGGAAATCAGTAAGTTTTTGAAAACTTCACCCACCCCAACAATGCTAAAAGATCCTTTCCCTTCCCAAGAATAGTTAATTGATCATAATTCCTTGAATGAAACTTCTTCGTCCACTGATGAAGTTCAAATGATGTATAGTGAAATGGTTAATTTAAATACAAGATCATAGAGTTATGACCCTCCCCTAGAAAATAAACCCGATGATGTTCCATTTGAAAAACCCTCAGCTTCCGCACCTCCTCCTAATAATGGTCTTCACATTGAAAAACCTATTCCAGAGGCAATTTTCCATCCACCCAAGGGTACTCTACGTAAGTCCATAATCAATCCTAATGCTCGTGCCACCCAATATTATAATATTGTTGAATATTTGGTTCAAGCACCCTGCGCTATGTCGACTTTAAAGGTACTTCAAACCTGCCCAACTCAACAGAAAAATTTGCTTACTACCCTTGGAGCTATGGACCCTGAGAACAGTAATATAATCACTTTCAAACTAGATGATTTCAAGACGAGACTCTCACATCAATTAGCTTTCCAGATAGCTACCAAAATTTTTGGAAAGACTATCCGTCGTATTGTTTTGGATGAAGATGCCACTACATCTATCATGTCTTTATCTTGTTGGAGAGCCATTGGTTCTGTGGAAATCAACCGTTCACCTACCACTCTCAAGGATTTCAACCCTATGGATTATTACCTGCCATCCATGTTGAACTGGGGGGAAAGTCAATCTCCTTTCATATTGAAGTTGTCGATGCTCCTTTGGACTACAACTTACTCCTAGGTTGTAATTGGTTTTATGCTGTGTAAGATGTAGCATCGACCATTTTTCGGGTCGTTCAGTTCCCATTCCAAGGAAAGATTGTTACTGTCAATTAGTTATATTTCATCACACCTAGTGCCATTACAAATGATGCAAACAATGTTCCGCTCCTAAATACCACACAGTATAAGGACATTGGAGTAGGCCTTATCAAAGAATCTTCACTAATGGGAGTCTTTCCCTCATCTGATCCTCATCCTGCTTCGCAAACTGCATCTATTAACATGATTTCTACCTCTCATAGAGACAAAGGAAAAGCAATTGCTGATGAATCAACATCCTTTTCCCCTTTTGAAGAAGTTTGCAATGCAATCCAAGATACCAATGAAATTCCAGGGATTGATCCCTCAATCATTGTTCATGAGTTGAAAACTTATCCTGATGCCAAGCCAGTCCGTTAGAAACTATGACATGTTCATCCAAGAAAAGCAACCTCCACTAAAGAAGAAGTTGAGAAACTTCTGAAGGATGGTTTCATTTACCCCTGACCATTAACTCAATGGGTGTCCAACATAGTCCCTGTCAACAAAAAATAGGGCACTATTAGGGTTTGCATCGATTTTAGGGATTTGAATCGAGCTTGTCCAAAAGACAACTTCCCCACTCCCTATATTGATTAAATAATTGACAACTGTGCCAGAAGCGTTATTTTTTCCTTTAGGGATGGCTTTTCCAGCTATAGTCAAATTGATATTCTCCCATCAGACGAACACAATACATCATTTATTTGCCCTTGGGGTACTTTTTATTATCATAAAATGTATTTTAGTTTAAAGAACGCTGGCGCGACATTCCAACGTGCCATGTCGTATGCTTTTGATGACATTAAGCATGTTGTGGAACCTTATCTTGACAACTTTCTTACTCATTCCAATCAACAGTACATTCATGTTGATTATTTGAGAGCTGTGTTTCTTTGAAGTCGTCATTTTAATATTCGTCTAAATCCCCAAAAACATGTTTTTTGTGTAGAATTTGGATGACTTCTTGGATTTATTGTTTCTAAAGATGGCATCCACATAGATCCCTTGAAAATTGAATCTATCTTAGCCCTACCTGCTCCCACGAACATAATTGAACTCCAAAGTTTGAAAGGGAAGGAAACATTTCTACGTTGTTTTGTCTACAATTATGCAGAAAGGACACATGGTTTCATGAGGTTGCTCAAGAAAGATACCCCTTTATTTTGGGATGATTTCACATGACACACATTTGATAATCTAAAACATGCACTTACCCATGCACCAGTGTTGCAACCACCTAATTATACTAAGGATTATTCCTTGTATGTGGTTGCATCCTTGTCTACCATAGGCATGGTCCTTGTTCAAACAGATGAACATGACTAGGAACATGTGATTTATTACACAAGTAATATTATTTTAGACTCTGAAACCTAATACTCACATGTGGAGAAAATTGCTCTGGCCATGGTCACCACGGTCCAGAATTTTTGTCATTATATCTTGCTCTGCACCACCATTGTTTACGCGGATTCCAAACCCATGTACTGCGTTCTTACATGGAAAGTGCTTGGGGGAAAATAATCATGTTGGATCATGATTCTCCAAGAATTTGAGTTAGAATTCACTAAAATCACGTCTAAGAAGTATCTCATTTTTGCAGAGATTATATGTGACCTTCCCCATACTACTGAGACTACAGATCCCTTTGATTCATTTCCTAATGAATGATTGTTTCTCATTAGTATGACTGATCCATGGTACGGAGATATCATTTTGTATCTCCAGAACTTACGATACCGGCCTACTGCTTCTCGAGATGAACATCATCACATTCACCACCAGGACAAAAGTGATGTTATCTTGAATGATACCCTATACCATCGTGGTTTTGACTCCATCTTATGACATTGTCTTACACATGAGGAGGCTGAGATCGTTTTAAATGATTTCCATGCTGGAGCTTGTGGCAGTCATATCTTTGGGTTGGCTACTGCCCAGAAAATATTATGTGCATGGTATTTCTGGCCCTGTATTTTCAAATATTGCATTGAAACAGTCAATAAATGCCCACCATGTCAAATGTTCACTTCCAAGAAACACACACATCCAGCTCTGCTCCATCCCGTTGTAGCAGTTGGCCCCTTCGTAAAATGGGACATAGACTTCGTACACTATAGACCTACCTCAACCGGGGGCATGACTACATTATTGTAGCTGTGGACTATTTTACAAAATGGGATGAGGCAATTCCCACATATGCCAAAGACAGTAAAACTGCTGCAATATTCTTATTTAACCATATAATTGCGAGATTCTAGATTCCTAGGGCCATCATGACTGATCATGGATCACATTTTCAAAACAAAATGATGGCAGAGCTTAATGTAAAATTAGGGTTTCGTCACGATAACTCTACACCATAATATCCCCAGTCTAATGGCCAGGTTGAGGCTATAAACAAAGTATTAAAAACAATGCTTCAGCAGATGGTAGGGAAAGCCAAGTCAAACTGGCATTTATACCTTTTCTCTGCACTCTAGGCATATAGGAATACTGTTAAAACTTCCACTGGTTTTACACCTTTCCAATTAGTATACGGGATGGAATCTACTCTCCCAATAGAATGTGAAATCCCTTCTTTAAATCTTGTTGTGGAACTATTTCCCAACACCACTAGAGATGAAGAAATATTCCTGTATATAAACAAACTTGATGAAACTTGACACAATGTTTCCTTGGATAATGAGGTACATAAACGAAGAATGAAAGTTCAATATGATAGGACTGTCTAACCCCATTCCTTCAATGAAGGATATCTGGTCTTAACTTATGACAAGAAGCATGAGAAGCTGGGGCTAGGAAAATTTGAGTCTATGTGGCATCGGCCCTATATTGTTAGTCATGTTTTAGAGAAAGGGGCATATGAATTGGTTGATTACGATGGGACACCTTTGGGAGAGCCTCGAAATGGGCTCTACCTCAAAAGATACTATGCCTAGGTCATCTAGCATAGGGTCTTTGTAAATATTGTTTATAGTTTGATGTGTGTCTTAGCTTTGAGAAGTGTGTCTTTTGTGTGATTCAAAATGTGTTTTTTCATAAATACCTACTTATGCATGTCTTTTGTCTGATGGACATATGACTTCCTTCATTGGTTTTGATGATGGTGCTCATCGATATACACTTAACCTTGCATCAACAGCTTGGTTACTGTACTCTCCTACAAGTGAGATGGGGAGTTCAGGGGGTATTCTTTTAGGCCCCTCCACCAACAATCTAGTGGAATATCAATCCGTAATCAGACTGTTGATGGAATCCCTAGCTAATGATGTAAGGAAAATTAGGGTTTACCTAGACTCTAAACTAGTTGTCCAACAACTTAACTGAGTCTACACCATCCAAAATCCCATGCTTCTTCGTACTTTCCAAAGAGTTAGGTTGTTGGAGAGGTATTTTAAGCAAGTTACATATCAACACATTCTGAGACATTTAAATTTTGTGGCAGATTCCCTAGCTAACTATGTCTTAGATTGGAATATTGCTCATATTTAAAAGTCCATTTAAAACATAAACAATACATGTAAATTCATAAGTAGATGATCATTTCACACATCACATTTTCCGCACACACAACTGTAAATATAAAGTTTGTCATATATAAAAAATGTAGCACTGGGATACAAAATTTGGGCTGAAGCATCTCTAGCTTCCAATGCCCATTCAAGACCATAAAAAGTTCAGAATACAGATACATAGGGAAAAATCTGAAGCTTCGAATCTTTCAGTAATACATATACAAAAATGAAAATTGAGGCAGACAAATCCTCATGATTCTCATGGTAGCCTGCAATGACTTAGACCACTCTGCGGAGTAGCCTAGAGGACCATCCAGAGACACCTGTAGTATGGCGTTCATAACGCCTAGGTACCTCATTGGTAGTCATGTCAGGAATGTCCATAGTCAAGTATTGTAGGTTCTCCTTGAAATCTTTGAGCTATTCATAAACTTTGGAGTGGTATAGCATCATATCCCTGGTACCTGCTCTCCTAGAAATAGGCGACATCCCAGCAAGACGGACAAATCCAATGTCTGCATGATTTTTTTTTTAATCTCAGTACTACAAAATAAAAAATGAAATAAATACAAAAAATTAAAAACACAAGTGTATACTATCTTTTCTTATCTCAGTTATCCCATACTTCTCCCTCAGGTAGAGCTAGCTCCGGTTCATCACATAAAATTTTCCCTTCATAGGCATAATCCTCCACCATAAGTAACTGGTTTCTTAACCAGCAGAAGAATCCTGACTTGTAGCTAACTTTGGGCCCTCCACCTCCAAGGCGAGGCATAGTTGTAACCCATGAAAGATTCCTTGGATCCTCAGGCTCAAGTCAAGTAATGGTCACCTGTAGTCTCATGTGAGGTACCCGCTGTAAAATAAAGGACACTATCACAGCTCCATAGCCAAATTGCTTCAGTGTTCCTCTTTTTCACTTGTTTAATTGACACTTTAGACACACTAGCATGCCTTCACACCAGTTGAAGATAGTGGGCTCCATTCAGTGCAAAGCATATAGCATATGTGATCTGCTGGTAAGGTGGGAAGCCCTAGCTCTGACCACCTTGCTGATAGTATATACCACTGTCCTCAAGGGAATATGTACTAGAGACTTGATCTGTAGCTTCCCCAATTGGGACTCTATACCTAGTGAGCAATGGTGATTAATAATATCATCCACGGAGCCTTCCCCTCCTCGTGCTCCAGATAACATTACTCAGCTTCCCCTCATAGATAAATCGGTCAGAAAATAAATATCCTCAACCTCTATGGGTAGGATATGGACTCCCACAAAAAAATGCTCCTACTTGGGATCCCACATGTATATGATGTACTCTAGCAATCAGACATGTGCTTTCATACCGGGTATCCGAAAATACTTTAGAAGCTCGTAGTTCCGTAGATCCTCAATGGTGGCTGGATCATTAGCATCTTGGTTGTTTGGGACTTCATGTTCTCTTTCCTTACAAATCATCATGATGTACCTGTTACATGCAAAATTTTAATTAGAAAAAGATATCATGGCTAAAAGGAAGAAAATAAAATAAAATGAAAAATTGCAAAGCAAGAAGAAAACATGAAAATTTTTTTTTGGTAGGTTAGTGTTTTTGGTTTTTTTTCCTTTTCCTTGCAGTGGCGCTACTCCCTTTTTCCCACAGAGCACCATGACACTGCTTCCTATGGCTCACAGAGCGTCAAGCACTTGTCTACTATGGACAAAGCTCCTACAGTGCCTCTATCCCAGCTTGACAGAGTGCCATTGAGAGCTCTACCCAATGGCCAAAAACCCTACGGGGAAGAAATTTTTGCCTTCTAATACGGCCAAAAAACCTCTATTGGGACGGTTAATCCCCTATCATATCATTTCAAATGATAAATCTATCTTCTACGTTGCTTTTAAACTATAAAAAACATTTTAGGAACATGAATTTAAACAATGAAAACAAGTTAAATGACATTTGTTAAGCATAGAAGGGGAAAGAATCAAGTGCTTACCTCTTCCAAGGAGAATGAAGAACAATGTGTTGAAGCACCCTTGGAAAATCACCGGAGGGAACTCTTGCTATCAAAGACAACTACCAAAACTCACCAATGGTAAAAAACAAATGGTAAAAATATATTACCTACCCTTTCTATTTATAGAATATTTGGATTTTTCAAAAATGTATTGTAATTTATTTATTTTTGAATTCCAAATTACTTTATTAAAAGTGGGTTTTATTTTTCACTTTCTACAGTTTTGGAAAAATGGATTTTAATGGTGTTTTTTGAGTTTTTTCATGAGAATATTGGGTTATGGTTATGATGGGAGCTATTTTTGTCCTTTTCGAGCTTAGAGAAAAATTGAAAATGTACTGAGCGTCATTTTACACTTTTTACATGCTCATTAAAAATTATAGTAGAAAGGTGTCAAGTATATGTTTTCGCTTTTTCAGACTCGTTAAAAGTGGATTATGAAAAAGGAACCTAGTTCTGGAGTTATATTTAAGTTCTTTTCAGTCTCCTCAAAACACAAAAATATTGCCAAGCGAACTTGTTGCGTTCACGCTTGTAAAAGAATCAGAACAGTCGACTAGTCGGGGGTAGGTTATCACTTTTTTGGACCGACTGGCCTTACTTACAAAAAAGGACCTTTTGGAGTCTTCTTAGTCATTTCAGACTCTCTAAATATGAAATGAAAAATGAGTTTACTTTTATCGGACTCATAAAAACAAACGATGAAGGACCCTCTTTTGGGAACGAAACCCCTTCTTTCTCAGGTTCGTGAAAAACATGAGAATGGACTCGTCATTTGATGATATTTAACGAGTGTTTGTTACCCTCTTTGGACTCGTAAAAACAAAAAGAGGCACTCACCTTTTGAGGTGGGGAAATTAAAGGAAAGGGGAATGGTTTTCATTTGTTTTTATGGCAGTAATCTACAATCCACCTTTGAACATGGCACCTGTCTGCATTTGCATATCTGAATAGTTGGATTTTCAACTTGTCTCTGAGTCGATCCCCTTTTGTGAGTCACCTGAATCCTTTGAGTCAATTCAAAGAATAATTTGTCATATTCCTTTCATTACACCTGGTTCTATTCTCGTTAAGTCAATGCATCTAAGTCATGTGTCGTGTCGTTGAATTGTTCAAAGGATGTCTCTCCCAGAAAAATAACTCATCAGTAACTTCACTTATCCGTAAGAGTCAATCATGTCTAAGTCAGTTCTATCACTTCAAATCAACTTTTGTTCCTATTTTCATGTCACTGATGCGGGAATCATCATGGCCCTCCTGTGACAAGTCTATTCCTTTCAACTTCAAATCGTTATCCAGGAATTAGACCTAGAAACCTAGACAAGCACCTTGGGCCTGTATGCCTCAATGGTAGGTTACCTCACTTTCAACATGAGTTTACATCATTGACTCTTCATTGAAATATATCATTGGGTGTTTGACTCCAAGTCCTTGATTCACATTTGATGATATGTACTGAGATACCTTGGGAATCATTGACATCAATGGTGATTTTCCTCGCACTTGTTAATAGTTTACATCATTGACTGGTAATCAAGTGGTTTCTACCATGTTTGACACCAAAACATCATAATCACATGGTTAGATTCATATCATTTGGGGATCATAATGAATACTCTGAGTGGTTAGGATTTCCCATCATCATTGCCTATGCTTAGGTTGCATTTCGAGATCATTTAGAGTCATGACACAGATCCACATTGTATGTTTGGTAGCTGTGTTCCATATTGAGGTTGAGAGACATGGATCTACTTTGTATGCTTTGTGGCTATTTCCTACTTCTCATATCAGTTATTCATGGATCTACAGTGTATTATTGGTAGCCATGACATGGTCATCATCATAGTTCTGCAATGTATTGGTCCACAACTATGATTGGTTTGGATGAGATCAATTACTGGTCCTGTATGAGTTTGTCTCTCTTTGCCTTTGTATCAGACAAAAAACTTGCAAAATATTTCACCTATCACTTCATTCTAGCTTCATACTTTGGGGGCATGTTGCACCTAGAAATCTCACCTTGCTTATCAGCCTCCATGAGAATTCACTCTGCTTTTCAACCTCCAAGAAAGCCTAGCTTGAGCCACCTTTTTCACTTTTTTCCCAGACCTAGAAGGGGTGGTGCCTTTATGTTTTTTTCATAGAGCATCGGCTATGCCTATCACAGTTGACCAACAAGTGCCATTTTCTCCTTCCTTTCAAAAAAACCCTATATCGATTCTTCTGACAGTTTTGCTAAGAGTGCCGGTGGTGAGAAAATGAGAAAAAAGAAGCTTCTGGAAGCTTCCATCCAAAAACCTCCATGTGGTTAGTTCCTATATGCTTGGGAGAGATGGAATTCACCTTCCTCACCTATAGGGATATCATCATATCCTTTTTCCAAGTCATCTCTTGAGTTCTAGGCCTATAAATGAATCCTTCATGATGAGATTGAGGGAGGCCAGAAAAAGCATCCTTATGCTATTAGTTTGAAGTCTGAATTAGAGGCAAAGTAGAGTTAGCTTATTGTTGGAGAGTTCTTCATAGTTATGAGATTGTAGACATTCTTGTTGAGATCGAATCCATCGGCATGGAGGATTTTTTGTTGTACTTCTTTCTCATCCATATCTTAATACAAAGACATTTCCCTTTCCTATATTTGATTGTATTGATTGTAATTAGACATTATTGGATTCCTTGATCACCAATATGAATAGTCAATTTATCATTATACTCTCATCCATTTTGTTTGTATTGTGATCCATCTTGCAGGTACTGAACCATTGCAAGGAATTTTGGAAAGAAGAAAAGCGGATCCAAGGTTAAGGTATATTGTCTCTCATGTTATTTTATTTTATTATTCAAGGGAAGGATATGTTGCTATGTCTTTTGTTTCTGTAGTTGTGACTTACATTGCAGAGGAACAAGCAGTGTCCACACTTGTCGAGAATTCCTGATAACAATATCCTACCTCTATGACGGAGACATCATCAAAATTTTGACATCTATGTAGTGAAAAATGTTGTCGGATATCTATTAAATCCGACATATATGTTACACTACCGACAACTTCAATTCATGGGTTATATGACTTTAGACATGTCTACAGGGGGCACACTATGAGTGCAGAATGTTTATCCAAGGAGGCACTGGATATGAAGGCTAGCCTCCACTCCTTATCAGAACTTTTACAAGGAGAAATCGTTGAGGAAGGCATGATACAACTCTTTTAAGATATTTTTTATTTATGTGGCATACTCTTTGTTGTTTCTTTTGATTATTGAATACATTAGAATATTTCTTGTTTTAGCTGGGGATATAGATTTTGTTTTCACCCCCGAGGCATGTGTTTTCTCCACCCTTGATTCCTCCTTGGATAAGCTGTTTGAGATTCTTATGTTATCCCATTGGTATTGCTACTTCAGTCATATTGGGATTGTGGGTTTTGTCCTTTCCCATAGAAAAATTTTCTGATACTTATCTCCACTCATGTATGGAATTACTTATTGTCAGGTCTATGTACACGTTACCTTTGATTCACTATTTAATATCAAGGAAAACCTATTTTTCTTCATGAAAAAAAATTACAAAATCTTAGAAAATGATTTTATTATATATCTTGAGATCCGTAAACTAGGTCTTTAATATTTTTCATGAAGAAACAAAATAAATTAAACAATATACACCTACAAAATCTGTCAAAAACATAGTTTGTATTTTGAGATAAATTGGTTGAAGCATTTGCTATGAAACCACTTGATATGTATCTCGTGTTACAAGACTATGTGATGTATTGTTCTACTAGGGAATTATTAATATTCTTCAAGATAATGATATCACTATGATATCATGCTTATAATTATATAAAATATGTTTCTCAACATATTGATGTCACTAATATGCCATGCTTATAAGTCCTCAAGATAATGTTATCAATTCACGGGTTATATGAACTCTATGAAGGAAACTTGGTCAAATTTTCAACATTTATGCAGTGAAATTTGTTGTTGGATAGACATTAAATCCAACATATATGCTACAATACCAATGAATTCAATTCATGGGTTATATGAATTTAGGCATGTCTACAGGGAGTACAATATGAGTGCAGACTGTTTATCCAAGGAAGCACTGAATATGAAGGCGGCCTCCTCTCTTTCTCATAAATTTTAGAAGGAGAAATAATTGAGGAAGGCATGATACATCACTTTTAATATATTTTTTATTTATGTGGCATACTCTTTTTTGGTTTTTTCAAGTATGGGATACATTAACATATTTCATATTTTAGCTTGGGATATAGATTTTGTTTTCATTCCCCAGGGGTGTTTTTTCTCCAGCCTCGATGCCTCCTTGGATAAGCTATTTGGGATCCTTATGTTATCCCTATGATATCGCTACTTTAATAATCTTGGGATTGGATTCCTATTAAACCAAAATCCATTAACTTTTATAAACCTTATGTGCTAGAGAATAAATTATTCTAGAAACAAAGAGGAGTTGATTAAGGTAATCCAATTTAGACTTATTCATTCTTGCACATGTTTAAATGCATGTTTATTCACTTAATTATTATTTAGTCTTATAAAACTTTAATATTGGATGATTTTTGCAATCCCTTGCAAGGGAAATGAAACTCATGGTGGATACACATTAAATCATCACCAAAAGAGTGTTGAGTAAAATAGTTGTCCGAATAATGGAAAAACAGTTAACGAAATTCAAAGATATGCTGGCAGGTTGAAACCAGTAGACCAAAAAAGGAATAACCCTATTGTCGGTTGCAGGTTGAATGAAAAACAAACAAACATGTAGAAAGTTGAAAAACCGAGATCGATCATCCAATTAAATCGATGGATCACAATGTTCTTGTTAAATGAACTAGCACAGAGGTTAAACATGTGCGAAGTGACAAAGTTCTGTAAAAGATCATGATCGAACGACTGAGATTAGTTCTGCTAAAGCAGATCAACGGTTCAGAAAAAGAATTGCAGAAATCATAAAGGTGCAAAGAAATTAGTCGAAGTCATGACTTCTGCATTCTGCAGTCCAGAAAGGAGCTTGCGGAAAGAAAAATCTGGAAAGTGGAAAGCCTGGACATCAATTCCGCAACAATCAAGATCAAACGGCTTATATTAGTCCTGCACTAGATTTGACAGTTAAGGATTAGTTCCAACGCTGGGAATTTAGTTCTGCAATAATCAAGATCATATGGCTTATATTAGTCCCATACTAGATCCAATAGTTAAGGATTAGTTTTGATGACCAGAAGTTTGTTCCACAACAATCAATATCAGACGGCTTATATTAGTCCTGTACTAGATCTGATGGTTAAGGATTTGTTTTGATGGTTAAGCGAAAAAACAAAAGTTCCACAAAAGATCAAGATTGGATGGTTGAGATTAGTTCCACTAAAATAGATCAACGGTTTAGAAAATGAAGCGCAAAAAGTGGGAAGGCGGAAAGTCGAGATACGATTTGAGGAATTGTTACATTTCCACATCTCACAATCTAGAGATTGACGCTCATGGAGAAGCCCGATTAAGATCAATGATGGGGAATAGTTGAAACCGAAATTTGGTGTGGAAATACAATTTTAAAAGGGAAATCTGTAGAGTAGATCAATGGTCCGGAGAGATTTAGACATAATATTAAATGTTTGGATTGTATTTGGAGAAGAAAATTATGAAAGCACCAGTAAACAATAAACATGTTTGTGGAAATGAGTTTTGAGTTGAGGGAAGAATGAAACGATGCCGTTAATGAAACTTAATGATGAAATGATGCCATGGTTAAATGGGTAGATGATGAAGAGTGGTGTCTATAAGTAAACAGTCACGATCCAAAAATTAAAGAGCGCAGCTATGGAGAGATGCATTAATAAGAAATAGGTAAAAGGTATTTATTGAATGAAAGTGTAAATAATTAGGTGTCTCTTTTAGGAAGCTTGACAGAGTCTAAAGTGAATAGTCTACAATTGTCCCAAAAGATTGAGAAAATCAATACAGGTTGGCAAGGTGGTGCTAGGGTAGGACACAGGTCTGCATGGGGTTGTGGCCTCCTTCCATTCATAGCTGGAGAACAGGGTGTAGTAGCATCCTTGTCTGTTGAAGCAGGCATAAAACCATAATTGTGTGGTTGAATCCCTGTGTATAGTTGCAGGAAAGATCTAGGGCGTGTTTACATCCTTTATGTAGTAGTAGATAAACAATTTTGTAAATTCATCTTTTTAATGAGTTTGTTTGGGTGGTTTTCCCTTTGAGGTTTCCACGATAAAATATGTGTCTTAATTATTGATTTTTGTGTATTTTAAGAAAAATGGATAATACTGATTCACCTCCACCTCTCAGTATTGTGGGATAAACCAACAAAGAGGGTATGTTCGTTTATTTATTCATAGAATACATATCTTCATTTCTCTCAATTTATTCATATTTAATCAATTGACTATCACTACACTCATGCTAATCTTCCTCAGTGATAGAGTAATATCAAATGTATATGTGTACTTATATTACATGATGCTTCCTCCTATCATATTGAAAAAAACATGTTTGTGTCCTTCCGCAATCAAACACTATTACAATGTAGTGTAGTTGACTTACAAATATAAAAGAAAAAAAAAACATTAGTTGAAATGCAAAAGGTGAGGATTCTCTATTCCACCAAATTTCTCAAGACTCACACCTACCTTAATCCAGTTAAAAAAATATGCTTGCACATGAGATACAATCACCACCACTTAACCATTGAACCAAGACATCATACAAAATTGTACATAAGTATTGACCTTATTATTATTTTATATAATTTCCACCAAAATTCATGTTCATACTATACTTGATATTGGAGCACTAAAAATGTGAACATCTCTTAAAACTGAAATTCTCTAATTTTATACTTTGGGTTGAACAAGTTTCATTGGATTTGAAACTAGAATCTCATGCACAAATATCCAATCTGTATCCAAATATACTCTTATATTTAAACGAATATAACATATCTAAAAT
Source organism: Pseudotsuga menziesii (assembly GCA_001517045.1). Lineage (NCBI taxonomy): Eukaryota > Viridiplantae > Streptophyta > Pinopsida > Pinales > Pinaceae > Pseudotsuga > Pseudotsuga menziesii. The sequence goes on from LPNX010839427.1 coordinate 80,429, forward strand.
AATAATAAAAATTCCAAAATTGTGAATCTTGATATTATGAAGGCACCTAATGAGAGAACTCAATACTAGGTCTCTAAAGTGTTCGTTATGCGATTTATAGTAAAATTGATCAAGTTTATAAATAAAAAATTCTAAAAATAGCAAGATCAAGACTCTAAAAGTTCCCATATGATTTTCTGCATCCTCCCATGCATCCTCCAAAATCTAAATGTAAATTTATGCATGGGAAACATGTTGAGAAAATGTTTTGGAGCCGAAACTAAAAACTTGGTAAAAAATAGATATCTAGAACCTCAAATCAAAAAAAATTCCAAACAGATATACAATGCAACTCTAAAACAAAATCCAGTGGAAACTAGGATTTGCAAAAATATACCCATGTGACCCACTTCTTGCATGTGGCCCAGTTAACTCTATAATGGACCACTACTTGCATGTGACATAGGTATGTGTAAGTAGTGGGTCACATGGAAATTATGGGGTGAACTAACATGCAAGTAGTGGGTAATTGTGGATTTGAAGGTAGTTTGCATAATTATAGGATAATTTTATCATTGTAAACCTAGTTATCTTGAGTCTTCCTTCTAGTTATTTTGATCCCTCTTGAGTCCTTTGTTTCCACCCTTATTTATTATACCAATAAGTTGTAGGTTTTGATCCTCAACATATTTGGTTGCTATTGTTTTCATTCTTGTTTCCTATTAAACAAATTCATCACATAGTTTTTCAAAAGTGGGAAACTTATCATGAGAACATACACCTCAAGCAAACATGCACCAAGATGTATGGAACCCTTTCATAGTTATCTACACTAGCTCACCCTCATGCACCAAATCTATTATGGTTACGATTCAATTTATTAAATTAGTGACATTCTTTACATATCTCACCACCATTTCAATATTGATTTTGTGTACTAGGGAGTTTATTTTAAAGATCATCCCATGACATATGTTCATGCTATGATATAGATTGAATGAAGCATCACACATATCCTTCACCTTCTTCTTATACCCTTTCTGAGGGATCATGTTATCCTTCATTTAATTAAAGATGAATCACTTCACCCTTTCTAGTTTTTTAATTTGTTTAAAGAAGCCCTTGGGGTTAGTGGGAGGCGTGACATCCTTATCCACAACTTATACATACACACTTTATTTGGGTCCTTTATTCATCTTTACAAATCATATTCTATAATTCGAGTTTGGTAGGCTTCACAGTAAAATATTGTGGGAATGAATCCATATCTAGTAATGGATGGGTATGGTCAAATAAATCATTGAAATTTCAACACCTACGAAATTATAAATAACTTCCAACATTTAGAACCATTTTGATCCAAAGAGGTGGGAGGCTACTAGTATCCTCTCATAGCAACAAAATGATCAAAGAAGAACATATAGTTTCTAACTTGTTCATAAATATTCATTGTTGAAGGATCCATCAACTTGTCTAGTTCTAGAAGACCTTACAACCTTGAGAGTTTGATCCATCTCAAGTTCGCATTCCATCATCCTTTTCTTCTTCGAACAATAACTCAGAGTAGACATTTCATGTCTCCTTCAATAATGTCATGGACAATTTTAAGGCTATATTTATAAGCCCTTCTAGGGATTCTATTTCTTATAATACATTTTGTTGGGATATTTTTTCTTTAATTTCTTTGGACAACATCAATACATTGATGTGTTTTCATCATTAAAATTGTAAACTTCCATTGTTAGTTTAGCATTTTCGTCACAACTTTTTCTCTTTGTGTCGATACAATGATGCTTTTATGTCAGAAAGTGAGATAGTTATTTGTTGCTGGTACAACATTCTCATCACAATGCTATGAGGTTTTTTTGGCTTGTTGAGGTTATTTTGTCACACGACCGATATAAAAAAAATAGCCCAATAGCACTTAAATTTTATAAGTCCAAGCTTGTGGGAATTTTAGTGGACTATGCAGCCATTTAAGAGGTACACACCTTACCATTTGTGACTTGTCACTCAAATTGGCCATGATGAAATTTTTTTTGTATTCCAATATTTACAATGTTGACATATTTTTCCAATATGATGACAACCTCCTCCCATCACTTAGTTGCTGTGGGAATTTTTAAAGTTTCTACAGACATTGTATAGTTGGTTAGTGTAGGAATTCTATTGTCTTGCAGGTGTTCTAGAAGCCTCGTGAACATCTTCTCTAATTCTGGTAGGTATTTTGATTGCAAAAAAAAATTGGTGTAGGTATTACTCTCACTTTCATGCATGTTGTGGGCATAGTTTTAAACACTACAAACACATTTTCAATATTGCAGGAATTTATTTAATCGCTTGCAGGAATATTTTGGTGGGCATATTTGTCTTTAAATCGGTCAATTTAACTGATATGGAAAGCATATTTATACTAATTAGACTTGCAACCTCATCATACCTTCTTCTGATATTTGAGGACATTTCGGTTCTATCTCGTGGGAATTCTGCCAAAGCTTGTGGGCATAATTACCTTGTGTTTGTGGACTGGTGCATTCACATTTTATTCCTTGCAGTCATCATTTTTTATTGTATGTGCATATACCAATGCATGTTTTCCAAAGCCTGTTTTTGTCTTCTCACTATTTCCATCAGTCATCATGCATTTCATTTATCTGTTAGGCATTATCTTGATGCTTGAAGACGCACCTTCTAACAAATTGCAGGAATCATCACCTTGTGGACAGGTTCATTACATAACTCAAATTCATGCCATAGTGGACAGTTTCATTCCAAATGTGGGCACTTTCTTATTTCTTGTGGTCATTCTCATCAGTCAGTGTATTTCTGAGTGTGAAATGCGCATATCATGAAGATCCTGTGTACATTTTATTCCTTAGATTTTGCACTTCTCTCCAATTATTGCAGTCATTGCATGCATGTTAAGATTTTGCAGTCCCTTGCGTGCATTTTTAAAACATTACTTAGCTTATGCGAGTATCTCCCATATCTTCAAATAATCATCTAGTACATTCATAAAATTTAAGCATGTATTTGCTTTCATAAAAGTTAAGAATGCATGTGCTTGTAAATGCATTATTAGCTTTGAACAAGATTTTTTTTCACCTTCTGTAAGTATAAATTCGTCATCATTACATTCATAATTTTCATCTATTGAAGAGTGCTTACAATCACTTGTATCTGAATCTTGTACATGCTTTTCTTCTTGCTTTTCATCCTTGACTTTTGTTTCTTTTTCTATATCTTGACTCCTCCTTTGTCAGTAATGGTTTTTCATCAATGAAAACCTTGCTTGTCAATAAATATGCATGTTAATAAGGGGGAGAAGAGAACTCATCCAATCAAGAAACATTGGAACCTATTGAAAATAGTTATGAACAGACTACCAACATCTTAGGCGGGACAACTAAACTACATGTAAGGGGGAGAGTATTCAAGAATCCAATTTGTTTTTTCTTAGTCATTGTGAAGTCCTTAGTGGACATGCATTTGACCCTTTGTCACTAATGTCAAAGGGGGAGAGAAATTGAAGTTTGGAATATTGTCGCCATCAATTAAAAAGGGGTATTTAGTTGAATATGGTTGTCATTGATGACAAGCCATTAATGACAAAGGTTGAAGTGATGACGTAGAAAGAAAACAAAGGAAAATGACATGACATGGCATGAAGAAACCTAGATGTGGGCATTGGAGGCATTAGAACACCTAATGAGCCAAATGACCCATTATGTGGTCATTTGTGTCTTAATGGGGTTATGAAACCTCTTACCCTCGCTTGTGGAAGCCCTAATATTCCACACATAATGAGAAGCCCTCACTTGGGCCTTTGCTTTGAAAAGGAATTTGAAGATACCTTGAAGCTTTTGTATAAAATAAGCCTTTCTTAATGGAGTACGTGGAACCTATGATGCACAATTGAAACCCTTGATGATCATTGTTGTGGTAAGATGGATAGTGGGACATTGGCGAAGTTGGTATAGTATACCACTTGATGATATTATTATTTGAAGACAAGAGAAAGGGTGAAAAAGATGGTAGTTGCGATCATGAAAAGAACAAAAAGGTATTGCATGGTAGGGCACACATGTTGCTGTCGTGTGGTGGTATTTGGAGTTCCAACATTCCATCCATGTTTCTGGCATAGGTGGAAAAGGATCAAGCCATTTTCAATGACATGTCAAATATTTATATTCCTTAATGAAGGTATCTTAAGATTGAGAACCTACTTTTTAAGTTTTAGAGAGTTCTACTTAGGAAATGGTTTGTGTCTATGCAATAACACCCACTAGTTCATATATGAAATTAAAGAAAAGATTAATATTATTTGAACATGATATACAAAACATGTGTTATTCAACACACATGTCCTTGTGTGCTCCATAATTCCTCCCCACATCTTGGTTGAAATCCCATTGCCAAGAATCTAGAAGAACGGTTCATATATCTGGAATCCAGGATGCCTCATTTGAATTTGGATTTGGAGGGTTGGATATCCAATATGTACCCTGTAAGGTTTTTCAAGGGTCGGATATCCAATGTGCATCACCTATTGTTAGTTTTTAGGTTACCTCAATTTCTATGTATCCTATTAATAGGCTATTCAGTCTGCTTCAGCTCATGTTTTTTTTCTTCTATCTTTTGTCTTTTTTTCATGTCTTAGTAGAAATTCATTTAAATCCGAGATAAATTTGTAATCATTTAATGAGAAATTTTTAATGTAGATATTTACTGATATTTATTCCATCTGTCAAATTTCAATTATAATTCTTATGTTGAATTATATATATATATTTAATCTTATATTTGTTTTGTTTTGTTTTTTCATTCACAATGTATAAAATAAATAGGATGTTTTCCATTTTGAGTACATATTGACTTCACATTATCATATAAAACTATCAGTAAAAAGGGGCATTTGAAAGTTATCTTAGATTTTTTGTTTGTTTGTTTTTTTTTGCCATTCACAATGTATAAAATTAACAGCATGGTTACCATTTTGAGTACATATCGACTTCAAAATATCATGTAAATCTATATTAAGTAAAACAAGGCATTTGAAAGTTATGTGAAAATGATAAGAAAGTAAATATTACATATAGTGTATCAACTTTACAAATTTCATGGTGGAATGAATTGTTCAATGAGTCTGTATGACTATCATGTCTAATTTGTGAGACATCTTGTTATAAAACCTGCAAATGAGTGCATGGCATTACTAATTAACTAAAAGTATGTGTTGTTTTCGTAGTATATTATCAAGGTTTCCATGGGAATTCTTGGTTGTTTTCACACAAATCAAGAGAAAACCACTTATGATAAGAAAACTGCCTACATAGTTTACTCATTATATATGGTCTCAACAAAATTATATTTTGTTCCATATAAAAAGGATAATGAGTACGATAGAAGAAAAATAATATATATATAATTGAATTTTAGTGTAAATAAAATGTTGTTGTGCTTTTCATGTGATATACAAAGCTCACGGTTATAAAGATATTATTTCCAATCATTAGCATATAATTCACTTCCATATTACATCTTGTATGACACTTAATGTTAAAGTTATTTGATACTTTAGTTGGATGAAATAAATGATAGATATTCAAATTTCAAGATGCTCATATTTTTCTTGGTAGCATATTCAAGGCTGGCAATGTGAGTTAAGAAATAACCTTCAAACACCTTAAAACAATTAAGTATAAAAAAATAACCGCATGTTGTAGTTTAGTTATTCCTCCATATTAATCTCAAATGATTTTGTTGTTTGTTCAAATATGGGAATATGAAGAAACTTGGATCTTCATTCAAATGGGCATACATTTTGCTCATATTCAAAATTCTATGGATGGAGCTTAAATGATTTTCTTGTTTATTCAAATATGGGAATATGAAAAAATTTGGATCTCCATTAAAATATACCTTTTCCTCATATTTGAAACTATATGCATGGAGCTCAATAGGTTGTATTAGTTACTATATAAACTAGCACAACTGTTTAACTTGTGTTCTATCAACACTGATATGACACAAGTTAGTGCCACAAGAAAATTAGATATGTTACTCGTTCTACATGTATAGTTGTGATTACCCGGCAATCTGGTCCTGGTTTAAGTAATTCTATGCATGATGAAGTAATTTTGAGAACTTTTCCCACCTTGTGAAAACCTTATTATTAGTGATAACTAGTAATGTGAAGAAGTTTTGTTGTCATGGGAACGTTTTCCAGTAAGTCAATATCCATTGCTGAAAATTGCATGCAAGAGGAAAGGAATTCACAGAGCCATATCAATTATTCTTGACTTTCACAACATGCCATTGGTGCCCTTATGGGAGAACACTATTTAAAGTATGGGTGTAGTTAAAATGTCCCAATTTAGATGATTTTATTCATCTAGATAAGTATTGATTTTCATGGCCATGTTAAATTGCAAAATCAACCACCTTTCATATGTATATTTCTTTTTGGAGTTATTTCTTTTGATAGGGGTTATGATTTTCTCACAAAATTAAGATTTGGTAGGAGTCACTCCCAAGAATTGATGGTGTACTTATCAAACATTGTTTATCTTGCATACAGATCTTGCTCAAAAGAACCCATTTACTCTTGTATTTAAGAACCCAAGACACAAAAATGATATTAATTACTCTGGTAAGTGTCTTGGCTATGCAATTATTTTGGTTTTAGATGATTTTTGAGAGTGTGTTTCACTAGTATGGTGTATTTTTTTGAATTTTTTAACTGAGTTGTAAAATTTGCGAGGTTAATAATACTAATATTTAACATGCTCATGGATGCAACAATATGTATGGAAATAGAAAGAGAAGGAAGGAAGATAGCACGAGTTCAACTCGATCCATGACTGGAAATTCATTGTAATTTGATGTAAAGATCTCAACCTTGTTATGTTTTATATATTTAGAAGAGTCCATGTTTGAATAAAATAAAATATATTTTGCATTAGTTAATGCCAAATTTCTTTAGTAATAATCATCAGTTCTAATATTAAAAATACAAATTCTAGGAAAGATGGATGGAAAGCGATTTCTTCTTTTATAAATGGTCTCTTAGTTTCTTACTTTTCAACATTTGAACTTCTAGGATGTCCATGCTTTTTCTTTGGAAAATTATTCATACATTACTTCAGAGAACAAAAACATGGCATCCTTTTCCATTTAGCTATTTTAGTTCTCAACTAGATTCTATGTGTGTAGAATGTTTTGTGCATTTATATAAATGAAAAAAGAGTGATATTTAAGCTCATTTTCTCTTATACGCTCCTAACAAAACATAACCATTCACTCAGTAGTAAGTCCTAAGTTGATTTTTTACAAACTTTAGAGTTTTCTTAATGGTATATATATATATATA
>LPNX010839427.1:88157-110752 GCA_001517045.1 Pseudotsuga menziesii
AATTCGAGGGGGGGGAATGTCAAGGTCATTAAAATTATAAAAAATACAAAAAATATAAATTCCTCCAATAACAATTCATCCCTTGTAAATACAATTTAAGTTGTTCTTTGTAAATACAGTCTAATTCTTCAATTATTCAACACACTTCAACATTGTGTGAATCCATTCCATATATTTTGTAATCGGGAAATGTGACCAAAAGACCCTATTTTATCATGATTCTAGAGGGAATCACATTATTTGAGGCTTTCAAGTCTAACATACAATTATGCAAGAGTGAACTATTAATCCTATATTGGGATCATGTTCATTATTAGAAACCTATGCCTCCCTCCTAGGTATTTAGCCATGAAAATACATTGAATATCGAAGGGAATTACTCAACATCCTACAATTTTTATGAAACTTTATAAATCAAGCATTAAAACAAGGTAGAATTAAAAAAACAATCGCATGCTTAATAAGTGGTTTTGCTTGACGAAAGGGTAGATTTTCGTTTAGGGCATGATAGAGGAGTTCAAGAATAAACACCACCAAAATCAAGGTACATATAGAAGTTTATGTGCTTGATTAAATTACAATCCATTAACCCCATACATCATAAAATACAGTAGAAACATTGTAATCCTGAATTTCTGAAAAATGTTAAGTTTGTTGAATTATGAATGGGATCTAAAATTCTACTATTTGCATATGAACTCTAATGAGGTTGGCACTCTCAAACATCCTGAAACAATTAATGGTAATGTTAAAAATTCAAGTAAAATGATATAAAATGAAAGATAAGGAAAATACCACTTTTACTTTAAGAATTTAATATTTCCATTTGTATTGGAGCAGCTAGGATCCCCCCACTTCACTGTTGTGAGTTTCAAAACAGGGGGATGAGCTCCCCCCTATGTTTTCTCAAGTTTCAACAAATTGGGGGCGAGGACAAACATTTCACCAAGAGCCCCCAATTCCCCGAGGAATGAGTAGAAATTGGGGAGCATCCCAGACCCTCGGGAGGCACATCCCCATGTAATATTGGTTAACAACATTGTACATTAATATTTTCATACACACCATTCTTGATTTAAAAAACATATAAAAGCACTCCTCTTTTTGGGAAGGCATGAAAATGGACACCCATATAAATTTTATAGATGAATGTAAAACCTATCAAAGGAATAAATGTGAGATAGTGAAGACCCTTGGGGAATTGCAACCACTATTGATCTCTTCCACTATCTAGGTCAAATTTTTCTTGAAAATTTTAATGGCCCTCCCTAGAGATATCAACAAATATATCACCATAGTGGTAGTTCCAATCCTAAAATGTCTTTGCTTCCATGAGGGACTCTCCTTCTAATGGTCTTGACGGAGCATCATGACTTGAGAAGGCCATCTCCTTCAAAGGTATACTTTTGTACTTTAATTTGAACTTTAAGAATCCCTCCTTATTATCTATCTACATCAATAAATCCTTCTTCAGAAACGATTTTAAACATTTCCTCTAGGGTGAAGGAGGACTACTAACTCGCTGATAGGTTGATGTGAAAGGGTAATAACTTATGAAAGGAATTCAATGATAAATATATTATTATGATAACTATATGTTTGAATGTCTATATATATATGGGATAAGTATAGGCTTCCACTTGTACACTAAAATGTTATCTTTAGTCTCTATCTAGATGTGAATGCTCAGTTTTTCTATAGATAATTCACATGACAAATTTGTTATTTCCATTAAATATTTATATCATATTTACAACAAATGTAAAAAATCTATCATGTATTACTTCCTAGGTAGTTGGAGCGCTGCAAATTGGTAAATGACTAATATAATCATAATCAAGGAAGCTTTATACTATACTATCCCACTAAATAATTGAACCATTTGTCAATATACTTGCCAAGATAAAATCCTACATGCTGCACACAATGGTTTTTAACTTGAATAGTTACATTATATGTTGTACCATTGTAAGAAATGCAACAACTAAAACACATGCATGCTAAGAACCCGAAAACAAAAATTGAAATAAAAACGATGTTTTCATATTATTTTCCTTGCTTAATTATAGTGCTCCATTCGTGTTGGGTAATCTATGTGATGTTGATGCATGTGAAGGTACATTTTGGATTTAAGTTTGGAAATTAGTTTGCGATTGACAAAACAATATAATATAGCTTCAACTCTATTAACTTAAATTTGTAGTGGAGCTATTGGACTTCCCATCCACATTATGGAACCCTAGTATATCTTTAATTAAGTTATGACCATAACCAAGAACAATTTATTCACCTCAACCTTGATATCAATGACCAAAACAAAGATGTACTTATATATAGGGTAGGGTACTTACTATTGCTACTATACCTAAAAGTGGTCCCTTTTAATACTAATTTTACACAAAAAAGGCTCTTTTTATAGGCTTAGTATCTGGTGGAGAAATTCCCTACAGATTGTTCTTGAGAGTTGAAATATTCTTACTATGGATCCATTATATTTTATTGTTGGGAATTTACTTGCCTCTATGTCCTTGATGTCAAGATCAATCTCAGAAGCATGTTCTTGAGCTTGAACTTGTCTAGACTTCTTAGTAGAGAGATGGAGGAAATACTTAATAACCTCCTCCAATGAACTAACATTAAATTCTTGGAATACAATACAATATTGAATATCCCCGTCGTTGAAAACTTTCCACACCTCACACCCACACAAAACTCCACAAATTTAAAAATTATATTTTCCAGACTTTTTTACCATGCTCTATATCTTTTTGATATCGTCAATTCATTAAGATTTTGCAATGTTACATGTTTTTGGCCAACATTCGTCAATTATTCATCCATTTTAAGAGTGCTTTCTGGATTAGCAAAAATCACCATAGCGATAAAACCCTATATAAATAAGAAAACCTAAAACCAACTTACTTATTGGTAAGCATAGGACTATATGAATCATATAGGGGTTTTCCAACATATTTTATTGTAGTGGAAATTTTAGATTGGGAAAATTTTCAAATTTCATATATGGTAATAAAGCTTGTTATGTTTAAATTGATTTCTTGCACTACAACAAAACACTGTGATTAGCGTCTCTTTTAGCTTCCTTTTTAGCGTCCACTATTACTTTTAGTCTATTTTTCATCATTTTTTGGACAAAGTGGATGCTTTTCCATGGGATGGCGCTCTTAATGGCGTTATTTGCATCCTTTTTGAAAAGTTGGTGCTATTTGTTTGCAAGGGGTTGGGGTGAGTGAGTTGTGCAGTTTCACGGTAACTGTGCAAGCTCTCGCGACACCGCACTAGGGCCGTTTAGCACAATGAGCAGAGAAGTAACCACTTTTTGAATATTTTATGTATATGTGAGCCCAATTTTGTTGTAATAGGTCATTAATGGTTAGAAATTAGTTAATAGTGGTACCCTTGTAGTGAAGGCATAAGCCTATTTATAGATCCATTTTTGTAACGAAAAACAAACATTATTTTGGCATTGCAACTGGTGCACTCTGAGCTAGAGATTGTTCTATCTTCACTGCGATTTTGTTTGGGTTTCTTTTGATGCACTCGCTGGTTTCAGAGAAGGATTGTGTAATATTTCATATTTGTGCAGGATTAATATAAGATGTGCTAAATATGGTTCAATCCCTATCTGTTATCTATTATGATGCGGAAATACTGATTTTTGTTATAATGATGCGATGTGATTTATGTAGATCTGTTATGATGCTATGATTATGCTTGTGATACAATGATGTGAGTTAGTTTTTTCTTACTCTGTTAATGCGATCTATTAAATCTCTATGACTGTTGAATGCGGTATGATGTTTCATGATTAATGCTGTGATAAGATAGGGTGATTGCATAAGTCATGGTCCCCCCCAGTCATATCCCCATGTCCTCCTTCTGCACTGTCGGAAACTCGGTTCTGACAGCTCTCCCTTGAACGCCCTTGAACGCCTCGGGTGAGACCTCATCTACTTCACAGACATTGCTGGGTAGGGTAAAACTTGTTTGGGCTAGTGCTTAGGGAGATTGCGCTGCAGGACGTCGACAGAGCTGGAACCCCTGTTTACAAGGATTTATTGGTGGGTTTCACCAACAAATGGTTCCCTTGCTAGGACCAAGTTGCAACTAGGAGGGGGATATGTTTTGGCATCTGACTCAATTAGAGATCGAGGATTGGTTCAATCAGAAGTTGTGGGATTTTGTTAAAGCTGAAAACTAAAACACGAAATTGTCAACAAGTTAATGGTTGGCTAGATATATCCATGATGGTCCTCATGAGTCGTGCTTTTGCGAATTTCCAGTACTCTTGCATGAATGGTTGAAAAAATTTGCTAAGCAAAAGACAAATTTCCAAGGGGGGGAGCCAACATCCTGGACCCCAGAATTGATCCAAGCATTGCAAGAAACTAGAAACAAGGCATCGCGGGTAGTTGAGGTATGGTTGGATAGTATCTTAGAGGTATACATTACTAAATTTGCTGTTGATACTAATAAATCTTTTAGCAAAGCAGAAAGTAAATTTTTTAGTGGACCTCATGGCCGGTTCTTATTGTCACTACAACTGTTGATTAAGCAACTAGTCTGTGAAAAGGGTATCCTAAAGATGGACCAGGAGTAGTGGACCTCTGGTGTGTGGGGGATGTAGGAACTGCAACAAAAATGGGGGAAATGCATAAGGAAATAAGGGGTATATGGGCATGAGTTACGGTGAGAATATAAAGGTCGTTGAAGAAACAAGTGGTTATACGAGGGGAGGAGCAAGGTTTCGAGAAAAGAGGCAGAGGATGGGAGAAGATCCTACTGAAGTTGAAGTGCGATACCGTGAAGAACAACCACAAGGGATGGAGTGACCTTTCTATGATGATGAGGATATACAAGCCCATGCTACACCTGGAATAATGACAGGGTCGAACCCCAGTAGTAGAGTTCCTATCCCTCCACGCACTACTCCACCACAAGGAAGGAATGCACACTCTACGTTGACTTTCCCAATAGGTCAACAACAATCTAGTAATAGAGTACCAACAGGAGGAAGAAGGCCTAGGATGGTGGGCGACGAGATGAAGTTTCCAATATTCAATGGAAAGGGCACTGATGATCCATTAGAGGAATTTTGGGTCTAAAATGGGCCTCCTAAGGAAAATAATAAAATATTAGTTAAAATAATAAAATAATAGTTAAAATAATAAAATAATATTTATTAATTTTGGAGGAAGAAGGAAAAAAACTACTTTTTTTGTTCGTATTTTCGACATATCTCCTTGTGTTTTTACTCAAATTTCGATTGGGAGAGCTCGTTGTATGCAAAATTTGATTCTGCATCCAACGAGTACCCACACTACATACTTTTGACAGGCCCCGCTACCCCAAAAATAAGAAATACCTGAAAAAATGTGATGATGACATCATCATCATGTTTTTTCAGGTATTTCTTGTTTTGGGGGTAGCGGGGCCTATCAAAAGTATGCAGTGTGGGTACTCGTTCGATGCAAAATCAAATTCTGTATCCAATGAGCTCTCCTGATTGAAATTTGAGTAAAAACAAAAGGAGATATGTCAAAAATACGAACACAAAAAGTAGTTTTTTTTTATGACAAATATGTCAATTCAACCATTATGGTTGACTCATTTTATTGAAATTCTATTGGTTCTTGAATTCCAACTCACAAGAACTTATTTTGGCATGTTTTCTTATAAGGCCCATTTTAGACCCCAAATTTCCTCTAATGCCAGAACAATACCGGTTTTTATGTGAAGCTATCTGGACTGCTCAACAAACCGTCAATGATGATGTCCAGAAAAGTTAGCTAGCCACTACTCTGAGGGGTTGCACATTGGAATGTTTTATTAGATTCACACAAGTGCCTCAGGGAGGTACTAAAAAAACATTAGACGAGATCAGGATAGGGATATTTGAGGAATTTAAGAAGCCAAAGTCAGAAGCCCAGTACATTATTGAATTGAAAGAGATAAAACAATTCCCCAATGAAATGATTTGGGATTTTGATCAGTGACTTAAGACATTGATGGCTCGGGTTAGTTTTCATATGAGCGATGTTCAACACAAAGAATGGTTCATTGCATTGTCTCATGTAATCAACAATCATTAATGCAGCAGCATGTTGCAACACAGAGCGAGGCTCTGGAGACCGCGATGAAACTGGAAGCATCACAAGTAGGAGAAACTGCTGTTGGAATGAATCAGATTCAGGCGCACCTTAACAATATAACACTACAGCTGCAAGACATCAAAAAGGCCAAGGAGGATCATGATGATATTTGGTGTACCCATTTCCATACAAGTGGACATACCAAGGATATGTGTCCAACGTTTCGAAATTATTTTCTATCAGGAACCCCTAATCCGTTGAGTAGTGCTGGTGCACCATGGTTTCGTATCTTCCAGGTATACCGGCATCGGCATGAGAACTGTGATTACATGCAAAAGATGGTCACCAAGATAGAGATCTTGTACTGTACATTCTGTCGGTCAGTGGGACATGACGACACGAACTGTCGCACTTATGACTTACTCCAAGAAAGAACATACGATTCATACTTTGTGAAAAGGGAGGAACCCCGAACAGTGCAAACATCACCACAAGTAGTGAAACCAATAGTATAGGTACCATACACACCACCTCCTCCATTTTAGTTTGTCCCTACGCAACCTTAGCCTCACTTTACACCACAACCGAAAATAGTCATACAACCACATTATAGCTAGGTGTAGTTACCATAGTATAATCAACCACAAGTTGCACAATATGTTCAGCAACAACTTCCATAGAATCATTTGGCTCAACCGTAGTTCCAACAGGGAGGAACCCGAGGAGGATTCCATAGAGGCCTTAGGGGCTGCGGCGGAGGCTGTGGTTGAGGAAGTGGTTGAGATCAGGAATCCATTCAGTTTTATATGTGTGGGATATTCTGGCACTATCAGAGAGAATGTCCACATGTGCAGTCCACATATTATGCAGCTAGTAATCATAACATCTAAAATTTTCCTCATTTGATTGCAAAATGGCAGGCTGGCCATATTCCCTAGTTGTAGAACACCCAGAATTAGAATCAGCCTCTGTTCTAGTTATAGAATCAGCCACCCCTGCAAGGTTAGATCCCACCGCAGAATCAGACTCCTACTCAGAATCCACCCCAGGATCAAAACATAGCAATGAATCAAGCTACAAATCAACCGGGAGTTCAAGCCCAGAAATTGCATCAAGGATCGACAGTTGCAGCAATCCATGTAGAACCAAGGATGAAGGATGCTGATGTCAGGATTTTCACTCATGCTGGCATGACAACTGGTGATGATGGACCATGACAACCTGTTCGACTTGCTGGCAAGAAAAATATTGCATTTGATATTACAACAGAAAAAGACACTTTCTTTGAAGTGAAACAGGTGATTGGAAGGAATCCAGGTAAGATTCCAAGTATTGACATGCCTTTTGCTTTTGATCCATCTATAGAAGCAGGACCATTGTAGAAGCATGGCACTCTACGTAATTTTTTTGAAAGTTGTCTATTGATGGAAAGGGACTCAGATTCCCTTGTCAAGCTTGAGACATTGTTGCACCTTCTAAATAAGATAGTGAAGGATTCTGCTATAAATTCCTTGCAAAAAAGAAATACAAGCAAGGAAATGAGGATGAATATCCAGATTATGAGGTTGACTTAGTCATTCTAGACCTTGGATAGGATGTTAACATTTTTTCGAAGCAAACTTGGAAATCGATGGGGAAGCCAACACTAGGATGGTCACCAGTGCAGCTGCAAATAGAAAATTAGGAGAAGGTTCATCCCATTGGTTGTGTTTCAAATTTGGTTGTCGACATTGAAGGTATGAAAATGCATGATGACTTTGATGTGATAGAAGTTGTAGATGATGGTGGTTCCTATTCAATGCTACTAGGAATTGGGTGGGCTAATGATAGCATGGCAGTTATCAACTTCAAAAACCAAGTTATAATGTTTGAGAACCAGGATGTTAGGGTCATTGCTCCTATGGACCCTTAGGAAGGATGGCGCTATATTGAATTATTGAAGGATGAAGTCGAGAGAAGTTGGGATCAGGCATACAACATCTCTGAGGACTACATCCATCCCACTATCGACGATGAACTTGGATGGTGTAGTGCAAGTTCCGCGTCCTCAGATTCTGATGATGCTCTAGAAAATTGGCAGAATTGGTTGCATGAGGTATCATTTCGGAAGTGTGGGTTAATTACACAGTCTCTCTGACATGTTGCAACTGATATGGTCGAATTTCCTATTTATGAAGGACTACTAGGACTCTATGAGTTCTTTTAAGAATTTGAAAAGAAAGTGTTGGAACCACAAAGGATATTGGCTCTTGACATAGCACTAAAGGCTACCCCAGCCCACTGGTGGGTGACACACAAATGAACGATCCACAACTGGGAGTAGTGTCAGAGATTGATGATGGTCCGTTTTGGTGATGTAGAGGTTTACCATGCTAGGAGATATGATGGACAGAATGAACTCACCATTTATTTGATTGAATGTCAGACGTTATGGACATCGCGACCTAGAGATGGGTGGGTTCACACTTTTTTTCATACTCTTGAAGAAATTCCACGGTCCTGGTATGTAGCAGTAGAATTGCACAAGACCATTACCACTTGGGAGGAGTTGTCAGTTTGCTTCGTGCAGACGTTTAACTTCCATGGCGCTGATGCTGAGGTATGTAATGTTTATACATTATTCGTGACATAGTACTAAAGGTCACCCCTGTTGATCCCCATGCAAATTGCTCCGTCCAATCCATGATGATGTGCTACAACTTGTTTGGGGAATCTGAAGACGACGACGAGCTACAGAATGTTAATATCCCAGAGGGAAGTTGTGGTGTCATAGCTCCTGACATACTAACGGACTCAATGAACCAGCTGTTGTACATTAGGAAAATCAACATTGGGATGGTAGAAAACCTAAAATTTGCCAATGTTGGGGACTATTGGGGCGAGGAGACGATAGCCAAAATCACAGATCTACTGCATGAATTCCAGGATCTATTCCCCACGTGATTTTTTGAGATGAACGGGATCCTTGGCGATTTCGGAGAAATGAAGATTCCGCTCAAGCCAGATGCCAAACCAGTTTTCCAGAGGCTATATTGACTGAACCCATGGTATAAGGATCGCATGAAAACTGAGCTTGATCGGATTCTTGATGCTGGGATCATCGAGCAGGTAGAAGAATCAGATTGGATAAGCCCAATGGTGGTCCAAGACAAGAAGAGTAGAGAAATATGCATCTATGTCGATCTAAGAAAATTAAATGACGCATGTATGCATGACCCGTTCCCAACAACTTTCACAGATGAAGTCCTAGAATGTGTAGGCGGCTAGGAGGTATACTCCTTCACAGATGGTTTTTCGGGCTACCACTAGATTCAAATCATGAAGGAGGATCACCATAAGACTACATTCGTCACTGAGTGGGGTTATTTCTAGTATACCATCAGGTCGTTTGGGCTGAAAAATTCCCCCGTCGTATTCTCCCGCGTTGTGGTCATAGTATTTAAGGATTTTATTAATAAGTTCCTGCATGTCTATATGGATGACTAGACCCTCTACGGCTTGGATAAAGACCACTTGGAAAATCTGTGACTAATGCTGTAACGGTGTTGACAACATCAGATTACATTGAATTCCAAGAAATGTATTTTCTGTGCACCCTTCAGTATATTACTTGGGCACATCGTCTGCAAAGAAGGTCTGTTGGTAGATTCAACAAATATCGCGCTAATCCTCATTTTACCACCGCCCATGAATGTAAAAATGCTCCGAGCAACACTAGGCCACACAGGCTCCTATTGCAAGTTTAGCAGGGGATATTCTGCGATTACTACTCCTATGGAGAAACTGTTAAGGAAAGATGCTGCATTTGAATGGACTCAAGAATGTCAAGACAGCTTTGACACCTTGAAGGCCAAGATGGCCTCTACACCCATACTAGTTTTTCCTGACTGGAATAAGGAATTCCATGTACATGTTGATGCCTCTTCTACTGCATTGGGGGTTGTTCTTATGCAACTAGGTGAAGGCGACTTGGATCATCCCATAACATATTCTAGTAGGAAGTTATCGTTTGTTGAATGGAATTACACCATGACTTAAAGGTAAGCCCTGGCGATGGTATACGCTCTGCAAAAATTCAGGCATTATTTGTTGGGTGGACACTTTAATATGTTCACTGATCATTCGACTTTGCAATACCTAGTAAATAAGCACGTGTTGGGGGGGAGAATCTACAGGTGGCTTCTTTTGTTCCAAGAATTTGATTTTGAAATAGTGGTTAAGCCAAGACGATTGAACGTTAGCCTAGATCATCTGTCACGTATTGAGAATGGTGAAGAACCCACTAATATTGACAATGGGTTGCCTGATGTGCAATTATTCTAGCTTGAAATCGTAGACGATTAATATGGCCCCATTGCTCAATTTTTATCTATTGGTATCGCCCCTGTAGATATGTCGGTTAAGCAAAAGAAGAAGTTGGTTGTCAAAGCTTCTAATTTTTCACTCATTGTAGGACAAATCTATAAACTTGGACCGAATGAGATATTGCGATGATGCGTCTTACAGCATGAGTAGAGTCCAATTTTAGAGGAGGTGCATGCCGGTGTTGTGGGAGGTCACTGCGGAGGCCATGCCACTGATGGGAAGGTGTTGCGTGTTGGGATTTGGTGGCCCATGTTGCATAATGATTCCACAGACTATGCCAGGAGATGTGATGTATGCCAACAGGTTCGTAAACCATCGCGGAGAGATGAGATGCCGCTGGTACCACAGGTGACTTTGCAACCAGTTGATAAATGGGCTGTCGAATTTGTGGGTCCTATCAATCCACTAGGTAAGCACACTGGCACCTGTTATATTATCACTGCAAATGACTACCTGACTTGGTGGGCAGAGGCCACACCAGTTTTTGATTGTACCACTGCGAAAACAACACGGTTTATTTTTGAGAACATTGTGATGCACTTTGGGTGTCCTCGAATCCTGATGAGTGACCAAGGTAGTCACTTTGTCAACCAAATGATGAAAATTCTAACCAAGGAGCTTTAGGTACAACATAAGCAAGGTACTCACTACCATCCACAAGAAAATGGCATTGTTGAGGCCTTCAACAAAATTTTGGAGACAGCGCTAACCAAGGTATGTAACACCAACCGTGATGACTTGGATCTGAAAATTCCTACAGTTTTATGGGCCTATCGTACTACCTACAAATGGATCACAGGTCACACACCGTTTAAGTTGGTTTATGGGAAAGAGGTAATCATGCTGATGGAGTACATCATTCCTAGCTTGCGTATTTCTACGAAAATGGGCATGGTGGATGCAAAGGCATTAGAAGCACATGTTGCACAGCTGATTCAGCTCGATGATGATCGCTTCATCGCAGGATTCCAGCAACAGGTTGTGAAAGATCGACGGAAAGCATGGCATGATCACCATATAAAGCACAAACAATTTGTGGTAGGAGATTTGGTGTTTTATTATGACAGTAAGTTTATCAAACATCGAGGTAAGTTACAAATGCACTGGCTAGGTCCCTATCTTGTTCAGTGTTTTACCTATGGAGGCGCCATACAATTGCAACAATTAGATGGTGTCTCGTTACCAAAGTTCGTTAATGGGAGTCGCTTGAAGCCCTATATAATGGGGTTAGTGATGCACACCACCTAAAGTGCTAAAAAAAAGAAAAAAAAAACATTTTCGTGTTTAGCATAAAGAGGTGAGCCTTGGGAGAGAGGCTGCACAAAGAAGTTACAGTTGTTGGTAGTAGTTGGTTAACCATTCA
The DNA here is from genome assembly GCA_001517045.1 of Pseudotsuga menziesii. Lineage (NCBI taxonomy): Eukaryota > Viridiplantae > Streptophyta > Pinopsida > Pinales > Pinaceae > Pseudotsuga > Pseudotsuga menziesii. The sequence continues at coordinate 99,996 of LPNX010839427.1, forward strand.
TGACAGTTGCCAAGCTATGGGATGGTCAAATCAGGTAATAAATGCATGTAAATAGTTGGATGACAGTGCTTGTTGAAGCAACCTGCATTAATGGGTGATCCTACCGTTAGCCGCACAAGATCACCGGTGGATTTGGCGTCATTACTACCCAATTTGGCAATAATGGTGTAGTTAGATTTGGAATTAAAAGTGGTTATAAAACACTACATGGGAGGAATTGGTTGGCATTATTCAGTTTTGATAGCTGAAGTAGAAGCTAAATTGGGTGCAGAGTATTGAGCTAAGTGTTGAGTATCATTTGTGTTGATGAGTGTATCTTCTGGTTTTGTGGGGTAAGGGATGTTGAGCGGCCTTGACGCCATTCAAATTTTGATTGAATACGAGTCCTTTGTTCGGCCCACAACTGTAGAAGAGGAATTTATGAGTATTCCAGTGGGTTTTTTGTCCATTCCAAAGAGGAAATGACAGGCTCAAAAACCCAGTCCAACACCCCCTAATAAGCAACAAACTCACACCTCTGTGCAAATGTAGGGCGAAGGCACTGCCCATATGGGGTCATCGATCTTAGGAGCGGTTGAGTTTGTAGCAACTCGGGGTGTCTCGGTGAATGATATTTTGGGATACATTGCTCCCATGCATCCAGGCACTAAGCCATGGTAGCTGTCGAAAAACCAGAAGTACCCACCCAAGTTGCCACCACTGCTAGAAGGGATAACATGCTCCATCGATATCATCCTTGTGTTGATCAGTCTCAAGTTCGATGACCATGACTTTATTTTCCTTAAATATGTCTAAGATGAGCCCTATGAGTCCTCTATGATAGCGCATGATGGTCCCGTTCAATGAATTCTGAAGCCATGGGCCAGTGGCTTAGAGAAATCTAGATTGTTGGGGCTCATCAATATGCCCCATATTGGTCATTTAAACAAAGTGCATGCATGTGTAAAGCAACTGTTGGCATGTTGGAGGGACGATTTGGATGACTATGTTGATCCCAATTACTTTTAACTTAATTTCCAGCATTACTGGGTTTCCTAAGGCTTAGGAGGACCCAATGCAATATATTAGTGGACGAGATATAGACAAAAGGCTTGTGAAGCAGCTGAAGGAGTGATTCGGGTTACAACAGGATGGTCGAGCCTATCACATCAACAATATCAACTCGCAGACAATGTGAATTGGTGCAAGAATTTTGGCTGGCAAATTTGTTGGCGGAAATCGACCTGTGCAATGCAATTCAGGAGTTGTCTCCTATGCTTAGAAATGTGCAGAGGGAGTTCAGATGAATTGGTCATTATTTTTGTTAAATCAGTTGGTCATAGATGCACTCACTACGCAGAGCGGGCACCCCTTTTCTTATAGTTGGATTTTGATTCTCATCACCCTGGTTACTTGGATTGAGCCAGAGGACTACCAACCAATGGCAGTTGAGGAAACCAAGGTTTTCTGTGGTGCCCTCTATCAAAACTTGTGGTGGGTCGAAGAACCCAGTCGCCAAACAGATTGTGCAATTCATTTTTTGATCTATTGGGAGGCACTGGAGGTGGCTACTATAGTTTTTCCAAGAATCTCTCCCTACACTATGGCCAAGTATCAAAGGATCATTTGGTTTTCCATTGGACCCCACTCCATTCATATCCAAGCTAGGTGGGATCCCGATAAGAAGTGGCTACCATTTCCTTACAAGATTACCATGAAATATTTGGACACAATTGTGCAAGAATGGCTGGGTGACTAGTGCGACCTAGTGAGTCAAGAGGAGTTAGATAAGGAGATACCCTTGAAATCCCCTAAAGACCCTGTCCCATCAAAATTAAGCACCCATGGACCCTGAAGATGCAGCACAATGGATGCGGGAGGAGACTTGCACCAAATGGTGACAGGAGTACGAGGCTGGAAGCGGTACTAAATCCAGACTAAAAGATCAATTGCAGTGGCTTATCAAGGCCGTCATAGATTCCTCTACAGCTGTGACTACAGCAATCCGCAAATCAAACCAGGAAAAATTGGGCATGGTAAGAACTAAGCTCAAATCCATTTTTTATATTGTTTCGAAGAAACTGTTGGCACAACCTCTATTGTAGGATAGCCCGTCGATCAGCACTGAGCCCCGGGTTCGGAACGTGCAAGTTCCCCTGACTGCGATCGACATTAGCACTGTAAAAGGTTCTCAGTAGATGCACCCAATCTTGAGCATGGCTCTATACCTGAACAAGCTGTCCACTACAAAATTGGTTGAGTTGTAGCATGGTGCCACACTGGAGTTGGTGACACAATAGCAGGCATTGACGGAAAGTTATGTTGAAGCCCAGGATTCTACTGAGCAACTAAAGAAGAATGTCATGGAGCTGCACCAGGCCTGTGTGCAGTTGGCTGAAGAAAAATTACAAGAAATCAACACACTCAAGGTGACATAAGCTGAGATGCATTGGAAGACTGCTACGGATATTACGGATCTCAAGAAGGTGCAGGATCACCTAATTGTGGAGCAAGCGCAGCTGTGTGTGTGATATAGATAATTGGAGTAGGATATCTATGCGGCCTCTCAGGACATGTTTGATGCCACCACCAAGCTCACCCGAGTCGAGAAGGCCCAGCGATTGGGGCAGACCTTGGTTCAACTTCAAGACCATAACTTGTTGCTTTAGGCTCAAGAACATCCCACTACCCCGCTAGAGTAGGTTGCAGAGTGTAAGGCCTCCCTTGAGGAAATTTCTACTTAGTTTGGCCACATGGAGAAAGAGGCCAAAGCTATTATAGAGGAAACCACGTAGTTCTAGCAGAGTATTGTTCAGGATGAGCAGTTGGACCAACTCACTGTGCAGGTGTAGGAAGCAGAGGGTCAATTGACAACTTTGAATTCAGCACTTAAGGCCATGCCGCTAATGGTACAAATCACCCGGTCCACTGAACTGAAGGATCTCCACCAGTGCACTTCCTGTTCCCAAGAGCGCCAACAAAAGCACCGCGAGCAACTTAATGAATTCCAACATCTTGGCAGTCAATTATCTGTTAAATCTGTCACCACACTTCAAGCTGTTCAGGAGAGTCGAAAAATGGTTGACAACAAGGCTACTAAGGAGCACCCGATCCAGTAAATGGTGAGTAATTTTCAGCATACAGTTGCTAAAGTGCAGCTCCAACTTTGGGATGTTGCCTAACAATTTTCCTATTTTAAGGATAAGACTGTTGCAGACACCTTGTCAACTTGATCTGGCTCGAGGACGAGCCACAAAACTATGTTGGGGGCCTATTGGTAAGGGGTTGGGATGAGTGATTTGTGTAGCATCACGGCAGTTGCAAAAAATCACGGGGCACTGCGCAAGGGCTGTTTAGCGTGATGAGCGGAGAAGTAACCACTTTTTGAATATTTTATGTATATGTGGGGCCAATTTTGTTGTAATAGGTCAGTAGCAGTTAGAAATTAGTTAATAGTGGACCCTTTCAGTGAAGGGGTAATCCTATTTATAGATCCATTTTTGTAATGATAAACAGACATGATTTTGGCATTGCAACTGGCGTACCCTAAGCTAGATATTCTTTTGTCTTGACTACGATTTTATCTGGGTTTCTTTTGATGCACTCTCTGGCTTTGGATATGGGTTGTGTAATGTGGCATATTTGAGTAGGATTAATATAGGATGTGCTAAATAAGGTTCAATCTCTATCTGTTATGATGCAGTAGTACCACTTTTTGTTATAATGATGCAATGCGATTTATGTAGATCTATTATGATGCTATGATTCTGCTTCTGATACAATGATGCGATTTAGTTTCTCCTTACTCTGTTAATGTGATCTATTAAATATCTGTGACTGTTGAATGAGCTATGCTATTTCATTATTAATGTTGTGATAAGATAGGGTGATCACATAAGTCACGGTTCCCCCCCTTCAGATCCTGATGTCCTCCTTCCCCAATTTCAGAAACTCGGTTCTAACAGCTCTCCCTTGAATGCCTCGGATGAGACCTCGTCTACTTCACAGACAATGTTGGGCAGGGTAAAACTTGTTCGAGCTGGTTCTCAGGGAGATCGTGCTACAGGACATCAATAGAGCTGGAACCTCTATCGACAAGGCTTTGTTGGTGGGTTGCGCCAACACTATTTTCAACGCTAATTAGCATCCCAATTAACGTCCCAATTAATGTCCCAATTAGTATCCCAATTAGCATCCCAATTATCGTACCTTTTTAAAAGTTGGCGCTATTTTGGGCACTAATCAGAATCCCAATTAACGTCCCAATTAACATAAAAATTAGCATCCCAATTAGCATCTCAATTAGAATCCCAATTAAAGTCCCAATCAGCATCCACAAAAGCATCCCATATAACATCAAGAATAGCCTCCAGAAAAAAAATGTCTTGAATAACATAACACCATATATTAATCTAGGGTTAGTGATAGGAATTGCACCATGAATTTTAGCAGTAAAAAAATCCAAGATAGCACCAAGTATAAATCCAAGAGTTGTGTCTAGAAAACATCCAACATAGTGCCAGGTATAAATCTAAGTATAGCACCTAGAATAAAGCCCAAAATTTTGAAAGGAATCACGCTAGGAATTGCACTAGGTTTAGAGCTAGGAATTGTGTTCGGGAAACGTCTAACATAACATTAGATATATCAATGTTAATGTCAATGATCATGATTCATGTGATAATACTTTTGGATCTTGATTTATCATAGTCCCACCTAAATGATCGTAATCATGGCACCTTTGGATCATGATTAATCCCAATGAGGGGTAAATTGCCTTAATGTCACCTAAATTTCTCTAATGGAATTTTAGTGTCCACAAGAATATTTGATAGACCCTAATGGCATATTATTGTCCTTAAAAACATGACAATGATGCATTACGATAATTATGATAAAGCATATGGATATGATTTGATAAGTATAAGACTATATCATCCATTCTTGTGAGGTAGTATGGCTCCTTGCTGATTATTTTCGCAATTGTATTGATGATGACTATGACAATAGAAATGATGTCGATTTATTGTGTGATGATGATGACAATGTGGATGTCAACAATGATTATGCATGTGTTATCACTTTTGGATCTTAATTGATTCTAATGGCACCTAAATTTATGTAACAACATCTAAAAAACCCTATTATCATAGAAATGACTGTAACAACATATAAATGACCTTAACAATTACATGACATGAATCCTAATGTTGATGAGTGATTAAGAACACTAATGTCATATGCGCGACCATAATTACAGTGATGGTGATGATTTTGTTGATGATGTACTTAATGCTGCTGCTGATGATGATAATGAGGATGATGATCAAGACGATGTTGATGTACCATATGGAATTGATGATGATGATGATGATGACGACAATGTTGATGTCCACGATGATGATGCATGTTATAATACTTTTGGATACTGCAAGACTTGAGGTATTGGAGTTAATAACAAGTAATAGAGGTTGTGAGGTGTTTACCATAAAAATATTGTTAGCCATTAGGTTTTACATTGACTAATATGGTCATTGGTTTTAGTAGTCCCCTCCCACCCCGCTACACCCCCCTTGCATAAAGGTAGTACAATACCACCTATCAATGTGCTACCAAAATGTAACCCTACAAGGTTGTTTTGGACAACCCCCCCATCCATACCCTCATTTTTACCAAGAAAATCCAAGGCACAAGAAGTGGATATCAATCTTAACAAAAAAACTAACTTTATTTGTACTCTTAAGGACATTTTGGTCTTGGTTTAAAATGGAATGAAGCAACAAGAATTTCAATAATTATCATAGTGTTACTTTGAAGAAGTGGAACAATTGTTTTGACATCTTTGGCCTTATAAGCGGAAATCTCTCAAGGAAAAAAGCAGTTACTTGCTCAAGTTTTATGGAATTGGTGGATTTTTCATTAAAGATTTAGAATAATTCGTTCAATTTTCGAGGATTCTTTTGAGTTTTGTCAAATTTCTATTAAAGTTTAAAGCAGTTTCCTTTATTATGTGAAATTACCTTGAACTAACATATTTAAGTATTATTTTGCATTATACCTAATGCGAATCCAGGCGACAGACTTTGATAAACTTTATTTGATATCTTTGTTGTGAATGTTAGTTGTTCCTAATCTGGTCTCCATGTTTGGTATCTTCAAGGGAATTCTTGCATATGAAATATCGTTGAAGGTTGCCAAGGGATGCCACTTTGAAATCCATGGAAAAATTATTGACTAATATCACCTAAATAACTCTAATGAAATTCAGTGGTCGTTGATGACATTTGAGTAACCTTAATGGAATTTGAGTGACTGTAACGACATGACATGGATCCCAATGGTGATGATTGATGATGAATCATAGAGGCATATGAGTGACCCTATTAGCGATGATGATGATGATGTGGTCAATGATGTACTTGTTGAATAGGATGATGGTGACCATGATGTTGTTGATGGTGTACTTAGTTATGTTTATGTTGATGCTGCTGATGATGATAATGACGTGGATGCAATATATGATGTACTTGAGGATGACATTCACTTGGACTCGATAACATTTGAATGACCTTGATGGTATTTGAGTGACTCCAAAAACATGACATGAATCCAAATGGATATGAGTGATGATGAACCCTAATGGAATATGAGTGACCACAATGATGATGTTGTTGATCATGTACTTGTTAATTATGATTATGATGGCAACGAGGATGGAAATGATGTTGATGCACCATAAGACGTATTTGATGATCATAACATTCATTTGTCCTCGACAAAATTTGAGTGAACTTATTCTCATTTGTGTGAATCTAAAAACATGACATGAATATAAATGACAAAGACTAACGATGAACCCTAATGGAATATGAGTGTCCCTAACAATGATTTCCATTGATATCTCTCTTACTACCCCTAAAGGAATATGAGTGTTCAAGTCTAGAAGTGGTGTTGAGGGTTGATTTACATATTTTCATCATCATCATCATCATTGTAAGATTTTTCGTTACACGAAAACCTACAGATTTTGATGAACATTTGAAACCAATCACAAGGCCCTATCACCGGGATTGGCGGTTAGTCCACTTGTTTTATATTTTGAGAGGTGTGGTGGTTATACCATGTGGAGGTTGTACCGATACTCCAATAGCTCGCCTCTGGAATAGCTCATGGGAATTGAACTTGGGACCTATGCTCTGATACCATGTAAGGTTTTCCCTTACACCAAAACCTACAAATATTGATGAACATTTGAAACCTGACATAAGGACCTATCACCAGGAGTGGCAGTTATTACACTTGTTTTATATTACCAGAGGTGCAGCGTTTATACCATGTGGAGGTTGCATTGATACTCCAACAATCATCATCAACATCATTGTCATCTAGTTCATCATCATTATTATTGTCATCTAATCCATCATCACCAACATCAGTTCCATCATTATTGTTATCATCATCATCATCATTGTCATTTTCATCACCATCATCACCATTCATTTCATTCTTATTTTCATCATCATTGTGATTTCCATCATCTCTATCATCATTGTATTTTTCATAATTGTCATCTTCACTATCATCATCATTATTGTTTCCTTCATCATATAATCACATCATCATCATTGTTGTCATCATCATATAATCATATCATGATCATTTCCATGATGATGAAGATGATAATGGGAATTATGTAATCCTTAACAATTTGTTTGAGGAATCATGGTTATTTATGAGGTTCCATACTACTACATAGACCATGCAAGTTAAAAATTTATCCTATGCCTGTGATGTGGGCATCATTTTGAGGTTTGGAATACCATGAATGTGTATAGGGTATTGGGATTTTTTTTATGACATAAATAATTCATTTTGACTCGAACACTTTCTTACAAGGATCATGGGCACACAAGTTGATTGAATGACCAATGTCTAATAGTGCATGATTTGTTTCTTCATGTTCTAGAATTTGATCTCCAGATAAGTCCATTGCATGTGTTGCATGATTTGATTTCCTATCAAGCTTGAATTCTTTTTTTTCGAAAGAGAAAAAAACATAATTTCATTCATTGAAGACACTTACATATCGCAAATGCTCATGTCACGTAGTACATGTTCAACAAATGAGTTTGGAAAGATATAAGAAATTCCCACAATAAATTAGCATGCAAGACTGCAAGAAATTCCTCTCAATGATTTAAAAAAAATACCATCAAACTAGTTTAAAAAACATAAAAAAGAGTCTCACAAACAAACTTCTATTACATTTCTTGTTACTAAAGCAAAAGAGAAAAAAACCTAACTATCAAAGACATATCATGGAAATGGCCATGAATCCCACAATAAAACTAAATTGATCACTAATAATGTTCATAAGCTTTAGTATTCCAAGAGTTAAAGGAAATAGAGGGAGATGGATCTCACCATCCACCTACCTACCCTTACCCCACCCCAATTTGTTAGTTCCACAATATCTACATCCATCCTTCAAGCCTCCTTAGACCAAAAATGTGCATCATAATTGTTTCCCCAAGAGACATGTGATAAATAGAGGATCCCATAACTACATTCCATCTGGTGAATCTTATCTACAATTTTCCTCTGAAGAATGTTACTACTCCTAATAAGAGCTCTCATCCATTTTATTACCAACTAAGAGTAGCCAAATACCTACAACTAAGTGACATGATAATCCACAACAATTATTAAAAGGATTTAAGAGTTATAATTGAAAATCTAGCATGTATGCCACTCATGGTCTAAAGGTTCCTTTCCAATGGCATACATCATGATCCAACCCCCCCTTCCACATTGGAAGCCCTTAGAACTATAAAATTGACATTTAGGAGATAATCCCCTTGTTTCCAAGCTCAGAAAATTTCTTGGTATAAATATGTCAATCACAGAATCTCCAATTATATGAAATGATAAAATGATATTCTATTTAAACCTTTCAAGATCGACACTTAATCTAGCAATGATGAAAATCTCATTAACCTCTTGAACTGTATTTTCCTTGGTAATTTGGTGGAGTGAATTTTTATTATTGTTCTTATGGGATTTTTTTCCCCATAAGTAGGGGAATCATTTTCCCATGAGTAGAAGGGGATATTGGACAATCTCATCAAGGGCGGGTTGGGTAAGTAAACATTGACGCAAGCTTAAATTTAAAGAACCTTTGTTAAAGATCAAGTCATGTTTTCCCCAACAGTTCCTTGTCCATGACCTTTTTATGGTTTAACGTTGTAGACTGGATTTGAGTTAAGAGTCTCTCCATTAAAAGGAATGTGTATAATGGAGTTGATTTAAAGTCTCTTTGTTAAAATATAACTATAAATGATCACAAAAACCCATTGAATCTACCAATGAAATCATTTTTCTTATAGTCATTGCAAATTCAAGAAGGAACCATTTCTCAAAGAGAAAACCATTTTTTCCTAATGGTCCTTTTAATGTGATATTTTTATGATTTCACCATGTATATACCTATGTCGAGTTAGAATCTCTCCATTCAAAGAGAACTATGGATGACCAACAAAACCCATTGAATGCACAAAACAAAATTGAGTGAAATGTTTTTGGTTTCATTCTGTATACTCAAATACAATTTGACTTGGAATGTGTCTTAAAACAAGTGGAAACTAAATAATGAGGAGAATGTACCTCCATATTCTTTCTTGTCCATTTAGAAATTTGAAACTTTTGGAATACCTTTAAAGTAGAAAACAACCTTACCACATTTTTTTTTAGATGCTCTCTAGATAATGACATGCACCGACATTTATGCTAGTTATATAAGACATATACCATATTTTGCAAACATTGGCTCATATATTACATACAAAATATTTTGTTAAACCATAGAAAAAGAAACAATTAAAAACAATAATTATAATAATATAATTTGATTTATGAAATCAAATTGAATATAATTTAAACAAAGAGGGATCAACTAAAAAAATATGTTAACCATGAAAAACAAAACAATTACTAACAATAATTATAAAAATATAGTTTGATTTATGAAATGGAAATAAATATAATTTAAATAAAGAAGGTGAAATTAAATAAGGAAATTAGAAAATAAATTGTAAGAAAAAATCAATGAAAATAGGGCGGGAAAGTAAATTGCCAAAAAAATAAATGAAAATAAAGCAAGAACTTCAAGAGAGGTTGCAGAGGTCACAGCTCATATTGAGGGGTTTGTGGGACCATGGAAAGGCCATGAGTCTCATACCCATACGGGTCATATTTTCCATCTCCAAGGGCCACATGAGTTGTAACAGGGGGTTGATTATCTTGAGTGGGTCGATTATTTCCAAGTAGAAGGGTCAATTATTCTAAGAGAAGAATGTATTATTGATCATGAATAGGGAACCAAACCCTAGACAAAGCTCAATCCATCTATCTCGAAGCCAATATACCTCTCAAAGCGCAAAACACATTGTACTGAGGTTAATTTCGAGCTCCCAAATGACATCCTCATGAGGTTTCATTTGATAGACCCATATGACCAGTTGGACTTGGCCAAGAAGATCAGGCACAATCTCATTAAAAATGTACAAGTTTCCAAATTTCAAAGCAACCTTTTAGCAAAAACTCTGCCTCATAACTCTTGTTTTAATATATATTAGCATAAGTATTAATATGTCATATAGTTATAGCTATAATATAACCTATATAATATAGTTAATTTATATTAATATTAAAGTCTATAAACATAATAAGATAGTTATTTCATTTTATATTTTCATTGGTAAATATTAGTATAAATTATA
>LPNX010839427.1:111437-185778 GCA_001517045.1 Pseudotsuga menziesii
AATGTGTAAAGAATACATTTTTCACATTGAAAAAAGAAACATAAATAGAGTTTTGATCCCGCCTTTGAAAGGGTTTTTATCACGCCTTCGAAAAAAGAGTTTTAGCCAAGTCAGGGAGGTGGAGCCTTTAAGCGAGGTGAGGTGCACTCGGAAATGAACTCGATCTAGATCTATCTATGGGGCTATTGAAAGGATTGGTATAGGTTCTTATGTCTTTACTAGTTTGGCTGCTACTACTTCTGCTCCCCAAACAGGGTTTGTTTGAGCAGGGACTAGATATCGATCCTAAACTGTCTCTATCTCTGTTGGCACATTTAGAGGTTCTTCTTTAACCGAATATATTTTCACTTGATAGACTTATGGATTTTGCTCGTACTAGTCAGGATAAGGTAAGGCTTTACTAAATGGTATATATAATTTTACATTTCTCCAGTAGTATTCAAACTCCTCATTCCATGCTCCCACAACAAATGGTGAGAGAAGAGAGGTTTTGTCTCTCAGTGTCAGAGTCATCCGAATAGAGTGCATTTGCTGCCTATCAAATTTCCCAATAATTCTATTCATATTGATGTTGTTTTCTTTGCTACCAAGGACCCATCATTGATTGAGAACAAGAGATATGGCACACATGACAAGGAAAGATATAATGAGGGAGGTTTTAAGAATAAGCCTAAGACTGAATCACATATGAAGCAATGCTTCATGCTAGGTCACCTTCCAATGCCTCAGATGTACCTTGTTGTACACAGGATAAATAAGGTTTTGATCTGGGCTTCAAGCTATATATAATAGAAAAATCCATTCAAGCAGTCGAACTAGGGAAGTTATCAAATGTATACTTCGCATATGACTTGTGCATATCAAATTAAGCCACATTGATTCGACATCCAACATGGGGAGACATGGGGAGACATGGGGGAGATGCTGTGCAATAGAGGTTTGAGGGATCTAGACTACAATTTGTATGGACACCGAGGTAAGTAATGGATCCTCTCCAATTCATATTCATTTTATACCATTAATTAACAAAGATTTGTATCTGGCAAATATTTTTTAGTTTCATCCTTGACACTTTTTTCTTGCATGGCATTGGTTGAGGGATGTATTTCTTGCCAGACTAGTAGGATGATGATAGGAATTGTGTATATTATGACATGCATATAAAAATGATACAAAAAGAGGTAGACAAAACCTCCTTTTGTAACAAGATGGATTCATGTTTGTGTTGTAAGTTTCAATTAGCTAATATTAAGAATTTTAGGGATATGATATACTCACTTAGGCTTATGTTTACTTTGAGTTGATTTCAAGGAATTCAGATGATTATTCTAGTGGATAATATGTTTCCTTTCAATCTTAGTTCACGAGATTACCAAACATAGTTGTTGCTGGAGTACATAGGTATGCACTTAGGTGCCACTTATGGGTGTACCAATATTTGGAAAGAATTAGATTCTTGTTTTCTGAAATTGCAAGCTAACTATCAATTTGAGTATGAGATGGATCACATATCAATACAACAAAATAGTAATATATAATATGTACAGTATAAGATATTTACTTTTGCAAATCAACTTCCAAATATGTTTCAAAATCCCGATTCCAGAACTCTTTGAATCTATGGTGCAGATGGTAGGCTCGAAGGCATTTTAGTAGAGAGATAATTTATTTAGAACAACAAGAAAATGGTAAGATTCTACACAGTTTTTTTTTAAAATTTTTAGTGTTATGTGGCTTGCATTTGGTTGGGGAAAGAATTTTCCTTTTAACATCATGTGTGCTTCACATTTCACTTGTAGATGTGCAAATATGTAGTTCAACCTGATTTCAACTGCCTCATAAATGGATAGAATAGGTAATAGAAATAGTAAAAAGGTTTAATAGATATTATAGAATGGATGGAGGGGAATATAGGAGAAAGATGTTGGAAACTCGTTCATAGTGGAGATAACCACTGAGTAAAGTTGAGTTTTCTATGCACCCGGAAGGAAACTTTCTTACCTAGATTCATAGGTTTGCAAGTTCTGAAGCAGGTGAAAAGGATAATATTAGAGAGAAATACATGAATAGGATATAGTGAGATGTTGGGTTGGAAAAACACACGTCCAAATTTTCATTAGGGGAAATTTAACCTTAAAATGGGCCTTCCAAAAATAATACAAGTTCCATGTCATCATGTATTAGCCAATCAAAATTATTTAAAATTCAAAAAGGGAGCACCTCTTAAACACCTTTTTAATATAAATTTGGGGATAGGTATCATAAAAAAAACTACTTTTTTTGTTCGTATTTTCGACATATCTCCCTGTGTTGTTACTCAAATTTTGCTTGGGAGAGCTCCTTGCATGAGAAATTAAATTAGCATCCAACGAATACCCAGTCGACATACTTTTGACCGCCCCCCTACCCCAAAAACAAGAAATACCTTAAAAAATGTGATGATGATGTCATCATCACATTTGTTCAAGTATTTCTCATTTTTGGGGTAGTGAGGCCCATAAAAAATATTCCAAATGGATACTTGTTGGATGCGGAATTTAATTCCTCATCCAACAAGCTCTCCCGATCAAAATTTGAGTAAACACATAGGGAGATATGTCAAAAATACAAACAAAAAAGTAGTTTTTCTTTTCTTCGTCCAAAATTAATAAATATTGTTTTAACTATTATTTTATTAATTTTCTTCAGGAGGCCCATTTTGAGTTGAAATTTCCTCTAATGATATGCTTTAACTTGAATTACCAAGTGAATATAAGGCAAAAATTCTCGGGGCATGGCTAGACTTGGGTAAGGAAGAGCTGGACTTGAGTTAGGCCATCTCTTTTGCATTAACAGAGTCGCTACTAAAATGAATCTGTCCACCTGCCCTTGGATTTGGGTATAAACAGTTAGAGTGGAACTGCTCTCTATCGAAATGGGAACTGTCTCCAACACATTGATTAGTGAGTGTGAGTGAAAACATATTAGTAACTGATATAAGGATAACAATGGAAGTAAACTTATAAGGGTTAGATATGAAATTATAAATTCATCTTTTGTTTGTCAATGGAAAGTGCACTGGAACTTGGTCAAGAAGATGATTCCCCATATGTGTAGATTTTATTTCTGCTATGTTCTACAAGTGAGACCACTATACATTTTTTCTTTCAGACCATAATTATTAATGATGTGTTTATCAAATATTGCAGTAGTCTCTTTCAATTTGTTGGTTATTCATGGATGTTTATAATATTATATGATTCCGTTCTCTACACCTATCTATCTGTAGCAAAACTCCTGGCATGCATTCATGGCCATGCTTCATCTCAATGTTCTTAAGGATATCTATTGTCATACAAATTGGTCAAGTATCATATCTAAATATTTTTCAAGGGTTCTTTTAATGTGGACTATACCTCTAGCAAGAATATCATTATTGCTGATATCCTTCTCTTGTTCTTGTGGTTTTGTCAAAGTGTTATATGTGTTGAACAAACTTATTATTCATTCCTTTTTTGCGATATGCTTATCATTATTTTTTGATACTCTGTTCTTTTAATCTTTTTTTCTTTCTGTTAATATTCTATTTCAGATTTTTAGCAAAGTGTTGTATCTGGTGAGCAAATTTTCTACTTTTGCGCTTATGTATCTTGATTTGTGGTATTATGACATTTTTCCCTATTTTGATTTTGTTGGCAAATGATTTTTTCTGGTAAACAAAGGTTATGTTTCTTCCTTTTTGGAATTGTGCTTCTTATTCTTTGTTTGGAGTCTTGATATCAGCCAATAAAATAAAAAAACAAGAAGGGAAATAGGCACATATAGTGTTATTTCAGGTTTGGAACTGATTATGAATACTCACAAACGATATTCATTTTTGAAATGTTTTGCACCTATGATTTACCAATTTTTTCACATGTAGATGCATCATGTAATATGGGGAGCATATTTAAAGTTGTTACTCTTTGTGTTTTGTAGATGACATCGTAAGATTTAGGAAATACCAACTTAGGGGAAAATGCTCTGTATGCATGAGATGTGCCCATTTATGATGCAAAAGTACACGGTGCTTGCTTTGATGTCGACAAAATCCTCAAAACAAAACCATGTATTTATTAAAGGACTAGATTAGGAATTTGAATATGGAGTATTTAAGATTAATGTGGATAATCTATAAGATGACATTAGGAAATCCAAGTGAGGTTTGGGATGTTAATTGAGAAACCATGCCTTGTTTTCCAACTCATAATTAATTTGTTGGAGCTTTAATGAAGCAAAACCCATTCCTGAATATGAAATGGGTTTTTCTTCATTCCCTAGATGAGAATTAATGTTAATTCTCATTACTTGAATATTGGATGAAAAACCCATTCCTTGAAAGAAGAATGTTAATTCTCACGCTAGGTAGTAAATAAATCAAGTTTGGACACCCAATTTTTCATTAGTATGTTAAATAGGCTACACATACGTTAACAATGATTTAATTGCAGAGGGATGAGTGTAACTATTTGTCATGTTAATGAGTTGTTCCAGTTTTAATTGCTAGAGAAAACTCAGTTTGCAACAACAATTTTGAACAACTTGCACAATTAAACTCTAAGATTGAAACTAAACATATAAAATTCAAACCAACAAGAAATACACTGTCAAATATCTGCATAACAACAAATGTTCATATTTATAGATAATCATCAGGAGGATTTGGCCAAATATTATGTTCATACTAGAATGCCCAACAAAAAGAACAAAGAACAAGAAAAAACTTCTAAAGATGACAAGCTATTGTAAAGAGAGTGTATATTTGTGATACGATTGGAACCATCATAGGCCATGTACATGAAGCTTCCAGTATGTTCTTTTTGTCTTTAAAATTTTATCAGATGTAAGAAAATGTGATTATATTATTTTCACCTTTCACTTGCACACCTCTTTTGAGTAGAGTATGAAGGATTAAGCCACTTATGTTTGGTTATCTCATTTTACCCTAGTACAATCCCACTATAAGTGAGCTCACTAAGAAAAGAGAATGGCACATGTTTATGTACATTGGGACAAAATCCACTCATTTTTCTTAAAACAATACTAAAAAATATTCTTATCATTGTGGACTAAGGATGTCTGAAAAGGTAGGGTAAGATTGAATGATAAGAACCGCTCAACAATTTTTCATATTCATGATCCAATATTCATCTAGTTTAGAAGACCAGCTACAACATGGAGAAATTCATATCTTTGTATATGTGTTGTATCATATATCTAAAAAACGACAAGATTTTGATTTCTGAAGATTTAAATCCTTGTTCAATGTGATATTAAGTTGTCATGCAAGAATTTGTACACTTGTATTACTTGCTATAGTTTAAGAGAGACCTATGAATAAGTCAAGCAACATATCAAATAAGTTGCATGTTTTCTACTAATATTTAAGGGATGATATTTAGTGGCTTTAAACTATTAGCGATCTTTTACAGTATTTGTTCATCACCTGATGCAAATTGTTGCCAATTTTTTGTAGGAAAAGTAGCCAGGACTGGAAAGAGTCTACAACACAATGTGATATAGATATGTCATATGAGCTGTTAATACTTGACATGCATGTTAGCCTTCTTATATGTTATTTGTCCCCAATATACTTTTGTTCTATTTGTAGTGGCTTCAAATTTTTCTGATTTATTTTGCATTTCCTCTAGAGGAGTCGAATTTTATCAATTGATTGGTTTAGTGTATAGATTGGTTAACGTTTATAGCCTTTTGAGGAGAGAAATTAGATTCAATCAAGTAATTCAAAGCATACGTAATTAGGAAATAATTGTTGGAATATATTATATTCTTTGGGGTATTTGTGCTTTGCTCTCTTGTAAGATTGGAGAAGACATTCTGGAGATAATATAAGACTACCTTCCTGTGGATGTAACCCATCAGGGTGAACGACGTATATCGGTGTTCTCTTCTCCTTTTCTTTTCATGCTCTTATATTTTATGATATGTTGTTGTTTGCTTATATAGGTTAACTAGATTAGCTTGACTCTAATATTGTAACATGGTATTAGAGCAGGTTGCTATGATCTAGTACCTTCTATAGCTTTCAATCAATAATTATTATCATTTTGGCATTGTCATTTTGTTGTAGATTTGCTCCAGATCTGAGCATATTTTTGCATTTTTTTCTACAATAAACCTAACTTGTTGTCTAATATTTTTGTAGAATTTTTTCAAGGGTTTCTTGATGTTTTTTCTATAGATCTACATGATTTCGGGGCTCTCCTTAGGGATATCTTTCTTCCGATTATAAAAATGTCAGTTATAGAAAAGGATCGTAACTTGGTTAGTTTTTACTGGTATTTTTTTATTATAACCTGTTTTCGGAATTGGAACAGCCATTCTGGATCTACTCATGTGACCAGAACAAAAAACTGGTCATTTCTGGGCTTCCTTTGGGAAATAAAAATTAAAGTTATAAAAAATGGTCGTAACTTGGTCATTTCTTACTGGATGTTTTATTTACCTATTTTTGGAATTGAAATAGCCATTATGGATCCACCCACATGACAAAAACAGGAAACTGGGCATTTTTTAGCTTCGTTTCGGTAATAAAAATGGAAGTTATATAAAAGGGTCGTAACTTGGTCCTTTCTTACCATATTTTTTATTATAACCTATTTTTGGAATTGGAACAACTATTCGGGATCCACCCAAATGGCCAGAACAGACGAATAGGATTATCTGGGAACATTTTTCTTCATAGGGTTGTAAGTGAAAGTTTCTCCTCTTTTATTTACTGTGTTTTTAACTGTTCTTTTGCAGATTCAGATAAGTAAATTTAACTATTTTCAAGTTCTTCATTGTTTTTCTGTCATTTTTCAGTATTAGGGTTTCTTATTTCTTGTCAAAATTTCACTCATTATGACTTCCGAAGTAGCTTCTGTTCATGAATTAGTTGGTTCTAACTATCTTTCCTAGAAGAGAAAGATGGTTGATGTTCTTAGGAGTAAGAATATTTGGAGGCTATTTAATGGTGAACACAAGACACCCACTATTGCTGAGGATTTGGCTATATGGGAAGCTAAAAGTGATCAAGCAAGGGGGCTCATTGGTCAAACTGTTGCAGATAGTCTTGAGGTAAGTATTGAGGCATAAGGAAACCTGGTTCAGGTATGGAAAATTATTTCCTCTTTATTTGATAAATATGATGATGTTTCTACATATCATCTTAAAAAATAAGATCTTTGAACTCGAACCTGCTGACTTTGAAAGAGTTGAATTATATTTTGCTGAATTGAAAACTTTAAATGAGAAATTACATAGCTGTGGTAAAGATTACAAGAAAACTGACACTACTCTTATTATTCTTGTAGAACGTAAAATGCCATCTTGTTTTGATATGTTCATCCAAACTAGGAATAGAGCTCTAGAATTGTCTCAAAGTACTACGAAGAAAACTTTTGATGATTTTTGTAAAGGATTGATAAATGAGCAAGAATGCTTAATTGTTTCATGACAACTCACAACTAATAAATATCTAACTGCACTTAATAAGAATCATAAGAAATGTTTTAATAATTCTAAAGGTTCTAATCCTTCTAATACTAATTCTGGACATGCTTCTCATGCTTCTAATGAAAATAGTAAACATATGAAAGTGTATGATCCTTGTAAACATTGTGGTAAAACTAACCATCCTGAAAAGAATTGTTTTAAAGAAAAATGTTTAATGGCTAAAGCTAAAAAGAAAACTTCTAATGACTCTCAAGTAGCTTTATGTGCATCTGTTGTTTTTCCTAATAATTATTCTTCTGACATGGGATGGATAATGGATTCTGATGCATCTAAACATATGACTGGTGATGCTTCTTTATTTACTTCTTATAATTGCAGAGGTTATCTTGTTCCTACTTGTCTCTAATGTTCCTATATCGAAGCATTGACATTTTCAGGGCATTCATCTCTTGCATATTAACATCATACTAATAAGAAATGCACCTATGCTTCAGATTAGTTGCTTGATGACTAAATTTTCATATATTTAAGTGAAATCTTTGGCTCACTATTTATATGTTGTGGCTGACACTTAATGTGTAAAAGTAACTTCATTTTCCTTAATGAGCAAGTTAATCTTTTATTTGATCATATTATGTTGCCATTCATTTATATGATGTTTCCTAACCTTTGGTGGCATTTTCATTTTTGTATGAGCAATTCATTTTTATGATCTTTATATGCTTTAATCTTGAAAGTTCTTGTGCAGATAAGTTCTATGTTTAGGATTTCACCTTATTCCAAGAATAATGAAGAACCATCTTCTACTGTTAAAGTTATGATGTTCATCTGTATGATATCATTTTCGATGTATAGACCATTGGGGTATTGTTTCTTTGATGTTTGAGGTATTCTACAAATATTTATATTGCACCTTGATTGGAAGAATGTTTGTTATCCGCATGTGTATTGGCCATATGGGTTTTTTTTGTAAACTGTCGTGGCGTTCTTAGCCACATGTTATGTTGTATCGACTGTCATAAGGTATCTGTACATTGGTTTGGATGTTATATCAGAGTTCTTCAGCTATCATGTATGGTTGTGATGATTCTTGTGGTGATCTGGGCATCTTGCGATTGGATTCCGTCACATGTTCTTGGCATTTTATTGTTGGGTCTTTCATCATACAACCTATTTTGTGTGCACTTTAATGATTCAGTGAGAATTGGTTGTTCATCGTCAAATTCCATCAGCCAAAGTGTTCTTTTTATTTGTAGCTTTGGTTCTTCTGGAAGTTGTAATCAAGGGGGAGCAATAATGATTCCTTCCTTCCTTAGTATTAGTGTGGGTCCTTCTCCTAGCCATTATTAAGGGGGATTTTTAGAATATATTATATTCTTTGGAAGGTAATAATGTCTTTGTATTATGTCGAAAGTTGTCTTCAATCCTATGTAAAAGAGTAATACATTTAACCCATAGTTATATGGTGTTCTATTTACTTGTGTAGAGTATTTTTTGATGGCATTGTATTAAGAGATGTTATTTTGGAGAATTATATTATCCCGCATGCAATATGTGAGAGTAATTCATCCTCATCTCTTAGTATATAATAGGGTCAAGTGAGTCTCTACATATCATGTATTCTTGATGTAGTAGTGGTACTATTGTGACACTATTAGCGATTTTTTACAGTAGTTGTTCACCACTTGATGCAAATTGTTTCCAATGTTTTGTAGGAAAAGAAGTCGGGAATGGAAATGTCTACAACACAATGTGAGTTAGATCTGTGATATAAAAAATGCTACCAAGGCATTCCCATTCCTGAGGCATATGAATGGTTAATACTTGACATGTATGTTAGCCTTCTTATATGTTACTTGTCCCCAATTTATTTTTGTATTCTTTGTATTGGCTTCATATTTTTCTAATTTCTTCTGTATTTCCTCTAGAGGAGTCGAGTTTTATCAATTGATTAGCTTAGTGTATAAATTGGTTAAGGGAGAAATTAGATTCAATCAATTAATTCAAAGCGTACATAATTAGCAAATAATGTCCATGTTCAATTGAATTATAAATAGATAGGATGCATGTTCGAAACATAATTGGTAGCTTCATGATTTCTACTGCATCTTAGGGAATAATCACGATAGACATACATCCATTTTAGTTAACACTACTAGTGACCAATGTTAGATTTTAAACATTAAGCTAGCATATCATTAGGATCTTTAACTGAGAGAACAACAAGCACAGCAATCAAACACAAGGGACAATGAACACAGTGTTTTTCCTTGGGGAAACCATAAATGGAGAAAACCCTGCAACTTCCTCAGAGATAGAATCAGCACCAAAGTGAAACCCAAAAATAGTAAGATGATCTCCCGACAGCAGTAACCTCTTTCTTCCTTGCCCCAGTGTCTTTCTATTTCTCAACTATGTGCTACAACTGAGTGTGAGTGAGTGTGTGTTAAATAGAGAGGATAGCTCTCTATTTATACTAATTCCTAACTTGACTAAACCCAACTAGGGCAGAATTCACTAGGTGAGTCTAATAACCCTAGTGCCTTGGAACTGCGGGGACTTTAACCCTTATACAATAGGAGAGTTAACCACCTTGACTTGACATGACTTGTTTACATTATAGAAACTTCCCGATAAGAACATCGGGGCATGACATGACTCAAGTACATTACAAATACATCCTGGAATAAACATCGGGTTACTATACATAATAAATACAAGTGAATACATTCTGAAGTTACAATTACATCAACACTCCCTCTTAACTAGGAAGGTATTCTCTTGACACAATTTATTAGCACAAGCCTTATTTTTTGTATCATTTGGATCATCATCGAGTCTTCATCATCTTCACCTTCAAGTCATCTCTATCTTCAAGTCATGTTCATCTTCAAGTTATCTTCATCTTCAAGTCATCTTCACCTGGATCTAGATCATCACTCGATCTGGATCATCGTCACTGGATCTGGATCATCCATCGATTTGGATCATCTCTGCTGGATCATCAACACTTAATATTCATGGGTGCTATCTCATGATTCTTTTCATCACGGGAAGTTCTACAGAGCCAACCATTTTTCATGCTGGTTGTAGGCCTACCCTCCGTGTAGGTATTTTTTAGCACTTATATCTGACCCTAAGTCAGAATGGCCCACCCAACACTTATATTTGATCATGTAGGAACCAATCCCATAATCATATAAGAAAGGAAACGCCCAGCACTCACATCTAACCATGTGGGAACACCTCCCACAACCCTATCAGAAAGGACCAGTACTCACATCCGTCAACCAATGATCGAAAAGGCCCAGCACTTACACTTGGCCATGTGAGGAACCAATCCTCCATGGCAAAAGGATCTGCACTTACATCTGACAACCAATGTTAGAAAGGCTCAGCACTTATATTCGACCATGCAAGGAACCAATCCTTCATGCCCAAAGGGCTCTGCACTTACATCTGACAACCAATGTCAGAAGGGCATGCACTCACATTTGATCATGTAGGAACCAATCCTACAGTCCTATTAGAATGGCCCCCAGTCCTAGACTAAGCTACCTGGTAACTGACCAGGCACCTCCATTCCCAGAATGGAATTCGGCACTTACTTCTGATCATATAGGAACCAATCCTATAGTCACATCAAAATGGCTTAGCACTCACATCTGACATGGAAGGAACCAATCCTCTCACCATGATAGAATGGCTCAGCCCTTACATCTAACCATGAAAGGAACCAATCCTCTCACCTTGTCATAATGGCTATGGGTCTCATCATTTTCCCTTGGAGGAAACCTCAACGTGGAGAACACCAATCTTCTCCTTGAAGTACTCAAACTTCACCCTAGCCAATGGCTTCATCAACACATCAGCTATCTGTTCCTCTGTTGCAACATACTGGAGCTTCACTGCTCCCCTCTGCACCATATCCATGATATAGTGATACTTGATCTTGATCTGCTTTGACTTGTCATGGAACACTAGATTCTCTGACAACTTCACGCAACTCTGGTTGTCACAATGTATATAAGTAGCATCCATATAGAGATCAAATAAATTAGATAGTAGCTTTCATAGCCATACTACCTCACAACTAGTTGAACAAGCTGCAACATACTCTGATTAGGCTATACTCAGTGCCACACAGGATTGCTTCATGCTAAACCAAGAGATCACACCTAATCCCATACTAAAGCAACAACCTGAAGTGCTCTTCCTATCGATGGAACTTCTTAACCAATCTGAATCAACATAACCCTCCAGGTTGATCTTCTGATTCACCTCGTACTTGAGCCCATAATCAATTGTACCCCTCAGGTACCTCAGAATATGCTTTGTAGCAATAAAGTGAACATGTATCGAATCTGTCAAGAACTGGCTCAAGGTGTTCACAACAAAGCAAATGTATGGTCTTGTGTTCGTCAGGTACATCAATGACCCAATCATCTAATGATACATTGTAGAATCAACCATCTTTGATGAAGCATCACTCAATAGCTTCAGGTTCGATTCCATACGTGTGTTCATGGCCTTGCAGTCCATCATCCAAAACCTCTTCAGGATATCTATTACATACTTCCCTTGTCCGAGGGAGATTCCATCCGCATTCTTCCACACCTCCATACCTAAAAAATAATGCATCATTCCTAAGTATTTCATTTCAAACTCAGTCACAAGCTTTCTCTTCATATCAGCAATCAACCCATCCATACCTGTTACAAACAGATCATCTACATACAGTAGGAGCATCACTGGGTTGCCATCTTCAACCTTGTAGTAAAGGTTGGAATCTGCTTTACTCTTGGTAAATCCCAAACTAGATAGAAAGCTGTCAATTCTATCGTACCATGTCCTGGGTGCCTGTTTCAAAATGTACAGGGCTTTATTCAATCTGCACACATGATACTCCTTGTCATGTGTCTCGAAATCTAGTGGTTGTTCTACATACACTTCCTCTTCCACTACACCATTCAAGAGAGAAGTCTTGACATCCATTTGGTGTATCTTCCATTTCATCACTGTAGCCAAAGCAAGTACTGATCTGATGGAAGTGTATCTGGCTACATGTGCAAAGGTTTCTTCATAATCTATTCCTTCTTTTTGGGAGAAACCACAAGCCACGAATCTTTCCTTATATTTCTCTATGCTACCATCTGCAGCATGCTTGATCTTGTAGATCATTTTGGAAGTTACAACCAACTTCCCTTCTAGTCTTGGGACACAATCCCAAACATCATTCTTCATGATCGATTGATACTCTTTGATCATAGCATCCTTCTATTCTTTCCATTCTGCTGCTTCTTCATAACTGGATTCATTCATAAAGTCACATAGTAAGGATACCTATCCGGAGCAAGATCTGGTTCTCTTTCTTTCTCTATGATTCTCTTCTAGAGCCCCATATCTTTCCACACCTTGGATAATTTCCCGTACCCAAGCAAGTTTCCTCTTGTGAGGATTCTTATCTTGAGGTGGATCTACAGGTCTTTGTGGTTCTTCAAATTCTTGATCTTCTTCTTGAATTTATTCATTCATGGTTGTATCATGAATTCTGGGTGCTTCTGCTTCTTCAGTATCTTCAGCAGGTCTCTTTCTAGATTTTTTGTAAGCTATGTCTTCATCAAATGTCACATCCCTGCTGATGTTGATCTTTGTGTATCCTCGGAAGTATATTCTGTAAGCCTTCGAGCTTTCATAGTATCCCACAAATATACCCTTCTTTCTTGAAGGATCTAGTTTTGTTCTCTTCTCTTTTGGAATGCGTATGTACACTGGATAGCCAAATATTCTGAGATGGCTGAATTCTAGGTTCTTGTTGGAGAAGACTTCTTCAGGAGTCTTTTTCTAGAGTACTTGGTGTGGAGTGTGGTTCTGTACATACACTGCTATTCTAGCATCTTCTTCCCATAGATGCATAGGAAGATCTTGGTCATGAAGCATTGCTCTTGCAGCTTCCATGATAGTTCTATTCTTCCTTTATGCAACCCCATTCTGTTGTGGATTATAAGGAGTGGAAAACTCCCTCTTAATCCTTGATTCTTTGCATAATTCTTCGAATTCATTTGATGTGAATTCTCCACCATTATCTGATCGAAAGGTCTTCATCTTGTTTTTTGTGTGGTTCTCGATCAATGATTTGAATTCCTTGAACTTGCTAAAAACTTCATCTATGTTCTTCATGAAGTAAATCCATGCATTCCTAGAAAAGTCATCATAATATACATACCCACTTAGTGAACTTGATGACATTGGTCTACATACATTGGAGTGGATGATTTCCAAGATTCCTTTTGCCTTGCTCTCGCTACTTGGAAATGTCTTCTTTGTATTCTTTCCTTTCGCACATCCTTTTCAGACCCCTTCATGTTTTGCTTGAACTTCTGGAAGACCTTCAACAACTTTGCTTACAATTGGTAGTGCTATGTAATGCACATGTGCAAGCCTTCTGTGCCAAAGTTCATTTGGCTCTACTGTTTCATGGACCATAGCCTGTTTTGGATGGCCCTTTAGTTTGTATAAACCTCCTTGTTGTTCTCCAATTACTATTGCATGATCAATAGTCTTTCCTCTTGACCACATGAGGAATTGGCCATATACAAATGAAACCCTCGTGCCTTTTGCATCCAATGCTAATATGGATAGAAGATTATTCTTTAGTCCTGGTACAAACAAGACATCCTTCATTTTCATAGACTTTCCGGAGTCTAGCTTGTAGGAAGATTCACCACTACCTTTTATGAGATATTGGTAGTCATCCCCAAGCTTCACCTTATGGGGTGAATTATGTTTGGACAGTTTCTCAAAGGATTCCTTGAAACCTGTCATGTGCTTGGAAGCCCCACTATCAATAAGCCAATCTCTGCTTCCATGAGTGATAGTTCCCGTGAGAGTGGAGATCACAACATATTCATCTTCACTTTCTTGTTTTACTTTCTTCCTGAGAGGATCATCATCCTCAGTAGTGTGAGCATGATGTCTTCTTTTGGAGTTCTTCTTCTTCTTGTATCCATTCTTATTCATGGGAAAATTTCTAGAAAAGTGTCCTATTTCATCGCATGTGTAACGTTTAAGTTTGGATGAATCCCTTCTTGCAATGTTATGTTTGAGATGAGAATTCTTACCTTGGTGATGATGATTTTCCCTTATTCCTTTCTTGGAGTGTACTATGAGAGCTTGATCTTCACTTCCCATCTTTTCTTCTCGAGCTGCTATCCGAGCTTCCTCTTGAGAACATTCTTCCCACAGTATACTAAATGTGACCAACTTATTTCTAGCATAGATTCCTTGGATGAAAGAATCCCACGACCTAGGGAGGCCATTCAATGTTGTCATCACAATTTATTCATTCTCCACTTCTTCATCTACTACTTATAGTTGTTCTTTAATCTGGGATACCCTTGTGAAGTATGAATGGATGGTCTCCTCATTCTGGATCTTTACATTCTTCAACTGGTTCCTTAGAGTCAACTTCTGATTGATGTTCTTCCCTTCAAACAGTCTGATTAGGGCATCAAACATGGCTTTAGGTGTCTTGAGGGAGGACACCTATGGAATTATTTGATCCTTGATAGAATCTGCAATGATCCTCTTTTCCTTAACCAACTTCTTCGTATGTAAGGCCTTGGCCTCATCTGCCTCTAGAACTAGAACCTCCTCATGGATGTAGGAGTCCAACTCATTTTCTTCCAGGACCAGGGAGATCCTATACTTCTAGGCTTGGAAGTTATCAACTCCTTAAATATTTTCATCAAGCTTGGTATGATGATACATATTAACTGAGAACCTCAAGTGGAAATACAAAATATTTAGATCTTACCGGGTCAAGATGTTGGATTTGAATTTCGAGCTGAAATCCTGCAGTGCTGGTTCAGGAGCAGATTAGGGTTTTTCTTTTCTGGAGTTCTTTCCAACCAAATGATTTGAATTTGATCCCTAACTTCAATTTTGGGGAGGAGATCAATCCAAGCTTGGGCTCACTGAAAAATTCCACTTCTGTGAAAATCCCTAATTTCTAGTAGTAGTGTCGGCTCCAAAATAGAAAAACCTTAGAATTGGATTCTGCTTCAACAGAAAGATGAACCATAGGGAGGAGAGTTATTCCACCCTACTTTTGCTGAAAATCTATAGAGAGAGATCCACAAAATAGGAATCCCTAGTTCCCACAGCTGCCGAGTGTCTTCTTCTCAGGTTAGCTCTGATACCATGTTATATTTTAAACATTAATCTAGCATATCATTAGGATCTTTAACTGAGAGAACAACAAGCACAACAATCAAACACAAGAGACAATGAACACAGTTTTTTTCCTTAGGGAAACAATAAATGGAGAAAACCCCGCAACTTCCTCAGAGATAGAATAAGCACCAAAGTGAAACCAAAAAATAGCAAGATGGTCTCCCGATAGCAACAACCTCTTTCTTCCTTGCCCTAGTGTCTTTCTCTTCCTCAACTATGAGTGTGAGTGAGTGTGTGTTAAATAGAGAAGCTAGCTCTCTATTTATACTAATTCTCAACTTGACTAAACCCAACTAGGGCCAACTTCACTAGGTGAGTCTAATAACCCTAGTGCCCCAGATCTGTGGGGAATTTAACCCTTAGACAATATGAGAGTTAACCACCTTGACTTGACATGACTTGTTTACATTATAGAAATTTCCCGATAGGAACATTGGGGCATGACATGACTCAAGTACATTACAAATACATCCCAGAATAAACATCAGGTTACAATACATAAGAAATAGAAGTGAATACATTATGAAGTTACAATTACATCAACAACCAACCATGGGACCCTTTCTAATGTAGTCTCCAGCTCTTCGACAATGTCTAAGTGAGGGTCTCCTTCATAGATTAATGTCACCTATTTTACTAATGTCCATGTTCTCATTAATGTACAACTTAACTCAGAACTTGCAGAAGATAGAGACAATGAAGTAAGAACAAAGTATCATTATTATTCAACTTAGTACATGAAGTGATGTTGTATATATGTCCATTAGGTTCCATTATGCAAGTTAGGAACTAAATTTAATTTTACAGTAAGTAGGTTGATTCTAATTTTGTGGTCATAAAATGAAATAAGAAAGAGAATGAAATTATACTAATGTACACATGACCAAAGTAGGTCTACGGGTCTTGAAATTACATTCAACAAAATAGTAAGGAACTAGGGTCGAGAAAACAACCGGGATTGAAAAAATAGCTAAAAACCAAAATAGTAAAACAACTTGTACAAATTGAAATGTAAATATAGCAATGGAATCAACCTGAGAATGTGTAAACCTACACTATAAGACCCAAGCACATGTACAAATTACCTTGAAGGGAAGCTGAAGAGTTTTCTTCCTCTACATTTATGCGCTTAAGTTCTCTCCCCTCTGAAATTTGTGCATTGTCAAACTACCCATCTAATGTGGGCATGGCTCATGGATGATACCATATTATGGAATTCTGTTGTGAATTATTTTTTTCCTTAGTTGATCTATTGAATATCCTTTGTTTTATTTTGATCCTTTTACAGGCATCTGGTTAGTTACTTGTTTACTTTCAAAATCTAATATAGAATATGCTCAACTTGTCCAATTGTTGAAAGAATTATGAAGGAAACTCTTCTAGATTAGGGAATATTCCTATTGTTATAAACAATGTTCCCCCAATTTTACGCGATGTAGAGACAATGGAGTGGGGAAACACAAAAATTACATATGTAGAAGTACCCCCACAAATTTTAGGAAATGTCGAAGGGTATGTCAAGGTCTTCAACATAGGGGAACCCACGAGGAATACTACAAAATTTATATTAGAATACATAAAAATTGAAAGTTGGAGCATAAGTCATTAAAGTCTTTAATTTTATAAATATAATGTAAATATTAATACAAGTTTACAACATACATCAAGTGAAATAAAATGCAATACAACTATAGATAAGCTATTCGTGATAAAACAAATTTGGAAATACAACCATATCAAACAAAAAAATGAAATTGAGGCATCACAATACCCAAAAAAGGTTAATCAATATCGAACATTAATTACTTATGCTAGATAATAATGATTTTTGCAATCCCATTAAGACAATTTATTGATTTTTGTTCAAAATTCCTAAAAAGGTTTATGGATTTCATAACTTGCTTGATCATGTATTATGAACTTATACAGTCTATCATCCTTTTCCAACCATTAGATACTCAAAGTTGTGATTGATCCTTTTTAACATTATAGAGGACTCTGTAAACTAGTTTCTCAAATTCTTAAAGGTTGCTAGCTCAATGGAAGAGTGCCATCCTTACAAGCAGGACGTTGGTGGTTCAATTCCTCTATGCCCTAATGATATTAGAATATCAGTTAAAAACAACTAAATTAGTAACCAAAAATTAAGAGACAAGTGTTAGAATAATCAACCCATAGTTAGCTACCTTAGGCATTAATTATCTCCATTTTTGTCTTATTTGCCTAGTTTCCATATTCCACTCTATGCAAGTTGTCCTCCACATGTCCTAGATGGTAAAGCTTGCTAAAACTGAGTCATGAATCACTTGGGAAACCTCTTGGAATCATTTGTGCTTTATTCATGGCCTTCCTAGAGCATATCTATTTTTTTCTACTTTATTGCTGCTTTTACTGAGTTTTAAGGCAATTGGGAAAGTTTCACTAGGTGAAGTTAACTTGTTTTTTGTCCCCATCATACTCCACTATTTTCTCCTAATAAAAGCATGTATGAGTTTTCCTTCCATCACCTATTAGCCTCCCTAATTTATTTTTCCAATTCATGAGCTCCTAGAGAGATTTGGAAGTTTCTTTATGCACCTATGGGGGATTTGCTTAGTTTTGATAAGCCTGCTTTTGACCAATCCGAATGGCATCCCAATGCATTCAAATATATCATGTAATTATTTATTATGGAAGCCTATGAATTCACAAGGTTGTCTATTGTACACTTATTCAATACATATTAGTGTTCTGCTCCATATTCAGTCTCCTTTGTGTGTAATTTGCATGTGTAATTGGTAATTTTTGTGAGTGTAATTGTTCTAACACCTGGGTTCAATTTACACATGGTATCAAATAATTTGTATATTGATTTCTCTCATCCCATTCAACATCATTGACTGGGAGCATTCTGCTGACTGAAGGGACAATTTTTGAGCTATGGATCAATCTCAGAAGATCATATTGACTCCATTTAATTTATTTGAATGAAAAACAGAGATGGAGATACTGTTGAGAGTGAAATGCCTCTACAAAGTGACTATGGCAACAGAAGCAGAGCCCAATGCAGATGCAGAGAAAATTAAATGGCACAACAGGAG
Source organism: Pseudotsuga menziesii (assembly GCA_001517045.1). Lineage (NCBI taxonomy): Eukaryota > Viridiplantae > Streptophyta > Pinopsida > Pinales > Pinaceae > Pseudotsuga > Pseudotsuga menziesii. The sequence goes on from LPNX010839427.1 coordinate 130,229, forward strand.
GTATGAGGCCTATGGTCTCCTATGTCTGAGCATATGTAGAGACCTCCTTTTCCATCTTGATGGATTGACATCACCAAATGAAGTATGGGAGAATATTTTTGATATTTTTGGTAAAATAGATGAGATGAGAGGACATCAAATAAAGAATGAATTGATCTCCTTGAGTTTTGGAAGCTTCGAATCCCTGCAACTCTACTTTTCCAAGTTTAAAGCCCTTGTTTTACAGCTAAAACAGTGTGGAATTGAAAATAAGGATAAGCAACTGGTTTTCGCCATAATCTTTAAGCTTGGCCCTAACTATTCAATGTTTTTTTTGACCTTCCATGCCACCAAGTTGACAGATCGATCTTGGAAGATGCCTAAACTTGCAGAGTTCATGGAATCTCTCACACAAGAACAAGATAAACTGGTGATGATGGGCACCATCAAACCTTCCAAAGACCAAGATCTGGTTGTTGGATATTTGAGGGTGGATTCAAAAGAAAATAAGAAATCTAAGAAGCCACCTGAGTAAAAGAGAGACAAGAACAAGTCTCCAGAGGAGCCCCAAGGTTCCAAGAAAAAAACCTAGAAGAAGAAGAACAAAGGAGAAATGAGCAAGTGCGCATTCTGTAGTAAGGGAAATCATCCTGAAAGCTCCTACATGAAGAAGCAAATTAACATGCTAACCCAACTCCTGGATAAGAATGGCATCTCCCTTCCTGATAGCTCAAAGAAGAGGGAAGGAGGATCAAATTCAGAACACAGAGAGAGTTCATGCATTGGTTGCTGGCACATCAAGCTCACCTAGTTTCATCATTGATTTTGGAGCTTCAAGACATATGGTTTTGACCAAGGAGGCATTCACCTCACTTGACATATCGAAAGGTCCACCAATAGTACTGGGAGATGACTCTCTCACTGAAAGTTTGGGAAAAGGGAGGATTGATCTTGACCATGGTAAGTTCAGCAATGTATTGTATGTTCCAAGTCTTTCCTCTAACCTCTTATCAGTGTATCAGATGACCCACATAGGGTCTCCAAAGAAGGTCATATTATCCCTTGATTAAGTTGAGATCACAGATATCTCAAGTGGTAAAGTCATTACAAAAGGAGTTGCAAATCACAGTTCAAAGGTATACATGTTTTCACATTTTCTACCCTACTCAAACCCCTCTGCTCTTCTAATTCAGCCTGATGAGGCAAGCAAGATTTGGCATGAAATATTTGGTCATCTTAACTATAAGTATCTTTTTGATCTTAGTGAAAAATAAATGGTCATAGGGTTACCAAAGATTAAGTTTTCCAAAGGATTCAGTCAAGGTTGCATCTTAGGAAAACACCCAAAGCATAAATTTGAGAAAGCTAGTCATGAGAGAACCTCTGCACCTCTTGAGTTGATCCACAGTGATGTTGCTGGCCCATTTCCTCATATGTCAATGAGTCAAGCCAAATATGCATTGAAATTCATAGACGACTTTTCTAGGTTCTGCTGGGTTTACTTCTTGAAACACAAGTCTGATGTTTTTGGCCTCTTCAAAGTCTTTAAGGGTTTGGTTGAAAACCAGTCTGGGAGGAAACTCAAGGTCCTTAGATCTGACAATGGTGGTGAGTATGTCAAGTCTGATTTCATTCAATATTTTTCAGTTGTAGGTATTCAGATGCAGCATTCTATCCCTTACACACCACAACAAAATGGTGTTGCTGAGAGGAGGAACAGTTCACTGAAAGAGGAGGCAACCTACATGATGGAGGCTAAGACTTTGCCACCAAATTTTTGGGCTGAAGCTATAAATTGTGCAGCCTCTATACAAAATAGGGCGCCTCATAAAAAACTTTATGGTATGAATCCTTTCAAAGCATGGACTGGGCACAAGCCAGATGTGACCCATTTCAGGATTTTTGGCTCAAGGGCTTGGGCTAGAATTCCAACAGAAAAGAGGAAGGATTTGCAGCCCTAAAGCCAAGAGTATATATTTGTTGGGTACTCTAAATATTAAAAATGGTACAATCTAATCAATTTTAGCACAAACAAATCCTTCATTGAAAGGAATGTTCAGTTCCAAGAAGAGCCTTTAGCAGCAGTTGAAGTTGGAGAGTCTTCTTCACCACCAGAACCACTGAATGTAAGTGAAGAGATAAGTGCGTTTGCTGATTCTGATATGTATGATAATTATTATTTAATTGTATATATTAACATTCCTACAAGACCAAAATGGGCAGCAAAGACCCTTCATGCAGCTAGGGAACTAGCTGGAAATCCTACTGATTCTAGGAGGACTAGATCTCAATTTGAGAGTGCCCTGTCTATGAAAGACCCCTTGTTTGAAAATAAATTATATATGATGGTTGAATTAGACCCATATACATATTAATATGCAGCACATGATCCAATATGGAAAACAGCCATGAAAGAAGAATTCAGCTCACTCCGGAAGAACAACACTTGGGAGCTGGTTGATCTTCCCCCAGGGAGGAAGCTAGTTCAATGTAAGTCCATTTTCAAAACCAATTTTTATGTTGATGGTTAAAATTTGAAATATAAGGAAATATTGGTAGCCAAGGGATACTCATAGGTACATGGCATAGACTACAATGAGACCTGTGCACCAGTGGCAAAGATGGTCTCCATCAGGCTAGCCTTAGCCATTGCAGCTTCGAAGTAGTGGGAGGTACATCACATGGATGTGAAGTGTGCTTTCCTAAATGGAGATATTAATGAATATATTTACATGTAGCAGCCTCAAAGATTTGTTAATAATCCATCTCTTGTGTGCATGGTAAGGAAATCATTGTATGGGCTTAAGCAAGCCCCTAGGGCTTGGTATGCCAAGATTGATGGCTTTCTGCTATCATTGAATTTTGTTCGATGCAAGTCTGATCCTAATTTTCATTTGAAGCTGATTCATGGTTCTTTGATGACTATTTTCTTGTATATAGATGACCTTCTCATTATAGGAATCTCAAAGGATTAAATTTCCTCCTTGAAGGATGCAATGAACCATGAATTTTTTATGACTGATTTGAGGTTATTGAGCCAATTCTTGGGTCTCGAGATTGCTGAAACCAAACATGGAACAAAATTAAATCAGTACAAGTATGCTTTGGAATTTCTGATCGAGTTCAACATGAAATATTGCAAGCCAATATAGACTCCCTTCCTTTCAGGAGTTAAGATTGAAGAAGCAGATTCTTCACGTATGGTAAATAATACACTGTATACGCAACTGATTGGGTGTTTGCTGTACCTTACACATAATCGACCTGATATTTATTATACAGTAAGTGTGGCTTCAAGATACATGGATCATCCTCATGAGATCCATTGGAGAGAAGCCAAAAGGATCCTTAACTTTGTTCAGGGAACAAGGACTCATGGGATCTTCTACAAAGCTAAATTTGATCTTGATTTGATTGGGTTTACTGATAGTGATTGGGCAGGTGACAACATAGATCGAAAGTCAACATCAGGATATGTGTTTATGCTTGCTAAAAGACCATTCAGCTGGTCAAGCAAGAAACAGAGCGCCATTGCACTCTCATCTACAGAAGCAGAGTAGAGAGGAGTTGTAAATGCAGCAACTCAATGTTTATGGTTGCAGGGGTTACTTGGTGAGTGTGGATTCGAGTTAGAATACTCAAATAATATCTATTGTGATAATCAGAGTACCATTCAAATCTACAATGATCCAATTCAGAGACAGAGAACCAAACACATTGAGATCCATATGCACTACATCAGACAGCTTATGCATGATGGCACCATTCACCTACTCTTCTGTTCATCTTCAGAACAAGTAGCAGACATATTCACCAAAGTTTTTTGTGAGAATACTTTCAGCAATCTCAAATCACTACTGGGGATTGCTGATCATGCTATGAAGCATGATTGATGACAATATTTTCAAATTTTGTTTCACTGTCCATATTTAAGGGAGCATTTTTCCCACTTGGTTTTTGCCTCTTTCCTTGGTTAAATGGACATGCAGTATGTAAAGGGTGACTAAGCCTTGTTTCTAGGCCCTATTAGTTTATGATATTTTACTCATAATTCATGCTTAAGGGGGGCTTTTAGAATAATCAACCCATAGTTAGCTACCTTAGACATTAATTATCTCCATTTTTATCTTATTTGCCTAGTTTCCTTATTCCACTCTATGCAAGTTGTCCTCCACATGTCCTAGATGGTCAAAATTACTAAAATTGAGTCATGGATCACTTTGGAAACCTCCTGGAATCATTTTTTTCTTTATTCCTGGCCTTCCTAGTGCATATCTACTTTTTTCTGCTTTATTGGTGCTTTTACTGAGTTTTAAGGAAATTGGGAAAGTTTGACTAGGTGAAGTTAACTTGTTTTTTGTCCCCATAATCCTCCACTATTTTCTCCTAATCAAAGCATGTATTATTTGTTCTTCCATCACATATTAGCCTCCCTAATTGATTTTTCCAATTCATGAGCTCCTAGAGAGATTTGGAAGTTGCTTTATGCACCTATGGGGGATTTGCTTAGTTTTAGTAAGCCTGCTTTTGACCAATTCGAATGGAATCCCAATGCATTTGAATATCTCATGTAATTATTTATTGTGGCAGCCTATGACTTCACAAGGTTGGCTATTGTACACTTATTCAATACAGATTAGTGTTCTGCTCCATATTCAGTCTCCTTTGTGTGTAATTTGCATGTGTAATTGGCAATTTTTGTGTGTAATTGTTCTAACACACGGGTTCAATTTCCACAATAAGTGACCCAAAAAAATGACTAGATTAGTGACCAAAAAATGAGAGATGTGAAACTAGGCATTAAAAAGGATGCAACACGTGGCACTAATGATGAAGCCAAACATGGCGTTGATATGGTAGAAAAATAATATGTTACTTTGGATGAAAAACATGGCACTACATAGGAATAAAAATATGGTGCAACATTAGAAGAAATATTTGACAACATTTTGGTAGAAAAACACGATGCAAAAAAGGAAGCAAAAATTGGTGCAAATTTGGAAGCGAAAATTGGCACATATTTGGCAGTAAGCATGGTGCAAAATAGGATGCTAAAGTGGTAGCAAAAATGGATTCAATATTGGATATTGATTTGGATGCTAACATGGTTCTATTAAGGATGCAAATATGGCACTAACAGGGACTTCATTTTAGAAGAAAAATAAGACGCTCGCTAGGAAGCAAAATAGGATGTTATTTAGGAAGGAAACCTTGATGTTGTTTAGGAAGCAAAGTTGGACACTATTCTGGGAGCAAAAAAATAGACGCTATTTTGGACGTCATTAAGGATGCTATCTAGGAAGCAGAAAAAGGAATTTTTTGAGACACTTTAAGTTTTGTCCATGACACGTCCCATTTAGTGTCTAGTTTGACCACTCAATGTAAAAAAATGACACTAAAAAGAGACACTAATTCATGGATTTGTTGTAGTGTTGTGAAAGCAATTTAAAAACTTTAAAATATTGATTTCTTTCAAATATATGTATTTTTTAATTTAAACAATTATGTCAGATCTCCAACATTCCCGAATGAAACTTCCGACATCGTGGTTATATTTTCGATGAGAGGTTCGAGGGATATTCATTAGTTCTCCGACCTCTATAAAGCACACCCCATTAGATATCTGAAATTTTTAAATCATAATTTGTTGTCAAATTTCTATGCAATCCGATGATGTGGTTATAATTCTGATGATAATTTGGAAGGATATTCCATCGGTTATTCAACATCTCCGAAGCACACTTTGTCGAATATCCAACATACGTGAATTGCAATTTGTTGTCGGATTTATATTCAATGTGAAGACACAGTTATGCTTTCAACAAGAAGTTGGATAGATAACCATTGGTAATTTGACATCTATGAAGTGAGCGCTCCATCGGGTATCTAACTTTCATGAAGGATATTCCATCAAAAACGCAACATACATAAATTGAACCTATAACACCCCAGTTTTGACTCCATGGTATTGAATTGTACATGATGTATATATTGTATGAAAATCATGGCAAGGAACTCAAGGCCAAGGCCCTTCCATTGATTGATTTTTTTATGGATAGGTGATCAAGGTTGATTCCTATGGTTCATTGTGTTGGTCAAGCACAGAGAATTTTGAATATCATGTAAATATGTAATTGATAAAATACCATATCTAGCTATGGGACTGTAACGTGAAAAATATGGGGGATTGATTTCGTGAGGAATAGGGAGGGGAGTTAGTGAAAGAATCTGAATAAATAGGGTGTGACCATATGTCAATGGGGGACTCTATGAACCTCATATACCTTTTTTTCTGTGTCCCCAATCATTCATTTCTTCTAGAAGTTGGTTGAGGTAGTCAATGCCTTGAGCAAAGCAAGGCATGGCAGTCTGATTGTGTGTCTGAGCAAACCTGCAAGTCTGCAGTCTAGGAAATGGAATTATTGCTTCTAACATAAGAAAGCATGCCATGTGTTCCATTCCATCCTTTCCCTCAGTCGCGAAATTTTTTTGTTGTTGTTCCTCATTGGGGGATGACACCATTCCACAACACTCAATCACTCACGCATTGTTCACTCTCTTGAGTTGTATGGAAGGTCTCTAGTCGTGGTTGTGCAATGTGGTTCACTATTTGGAGTTGCTCAGTCCATCTACATTGTGTTATAGAGTTGTCTACAAACTTTTTTCGCTGTGTTACAAAGTGAAGCATGTGTTGTTATGTTTTCCTGGTGGTTTTCTATGTTATGCACCCTATTTTGGATCTGAATTGTATGCAAGACTTAGGAGTGGAAGAGATGTAGAATGTGCTAGATAAACCTAGTGTGGAGCCTCACAATAAGATAAGATTGGCTGATGAATATTCTCTGCACATACTGAAGAGACCTGGAAGGGAAGGTGTATCTCAAGGGACTATGGAGTAGATAAGGGGGCACTTCCTTATGTTGGGTGTGTAGGAAACTTGGATGTCAGGCTAGATAGATCTTGTGAAGGTGTCCTTAGGTCTATGGATGAGCTCACTATCTTAGTAGTTCTTCCTGTCCACTACCTTAGAATCTTGATAAACCAAAAGATAGTTTGGCTTGACTGTGAATAATTTGATAAACCCAATTGTACATTGGCTTGGTGGAGTAGACTAATAAACCCAACTGGTAGTTGGCTTGGATGTGTCTTGTTGTGCATTTTGGCCTTGTGACTAATCCCTGGTTGGACAGTATGATAAACCCAACTGTATGATGTCTTGGTTGAGTGAGCCTGATAAACCCAAAATTGTGATGGATTGACTGTGGAGAGTCTGATAAACCCATTAGCTAGTTGGATTTGCTAGTCCTTATTGTGAAATTCAAATTGAATGTGAACAGTTTGATAGAACCTATTGTATGTTGTCTTAGCTGAGTAAGCCTGATAAACCCAACAATGTTTGTCTTGTAAGCATGCAACCTAATAAGCCCAACTTGGTGTTGGGTTGGTTGGACAGTTTGATAAACCGAACTGAAGGTTGGCTTGACTATGTGTTTTATGATCTAGCTGTGTGTGAGTCTGTTGTTCCCTAGTTTCTTATGGAAATCATGCCGAGCTTGGGGGTGGCAGTTGTGTTGAGAGATTGATTAACACAACTGGCCTATGGTTGGGTGGAACATTGCAACCACATAGCTAGGTGCAGGACAACTCCATCATTGGCAAGATAAGTATTCTCTATTATTCTTGTTTATGCAATGTATTTGCTTATGAATGACTATATTGGTTATGTATAATGCTTATGAATGTGATGAATGCTTGTTAATGTTTCAGTAGAGTTATTGTTGATGAATTTTCATGCATTTGCATCTATATTTTCTTTGTATGTTTTAATTCATTTTTCCTAAGTTCATGGAAGACAGAAGCCTGTTACAGAGACAAAATTCCTCTGACTTAGCATTTCCACCCTTGAAATCCACATGGGGAACGAAAATGGCAGAAATCGGAAGAGAGCAGTTGGAACAGGGAAGAAGGTGGGTTTTTGCACCCTGATATCCACTTGCATAAGGGAGGAAGGCAGGAAGTGTGAGAATGACCGAAATTTCTAAGGAAAAAGTGAATTTTTTTATTTTCGAAGTCCGAGGTTGAAAAGCAGAAGTCAAAAGTGCAGAAAACACTAAGGTTGAAAGTTAAGTTCTCTGATTTCCTAGTGGAAGGTGGAAAGGAAGAATCTAGAAAGGTGATCGAAGGATCTGATTGATTGTTGATTCTCTGATTTCTAATTTTCGAGCAGAAGGAGGAAAGGTGGCCAAAGGATCTCGTCAAATGTTGATTCTTTGATTTATGAGGTCCAAGTGGAAGGCAGAAAGGGGGTCAAAGGATTCGATCAAATGTTGATTCTATGATTTTCGAGTTCTAAGAGGAAGGTGGAAAGAAAGAGGATAGAAGGTTAATGTTTCCATCGTGTTTTGTGGTCCCGGTTCCTAAATTCTGTAGCGAAAAGGCGGAAAGGGGAGTGTGGAGGGAGAAGTGCGGAAAGGATAGGTCTAGTGTGAAAAAGGGTGTTTCTGGTCACAGAAGGGATCTGTCAAGGGAAGAATGACTATTACAATGGTTTCTAAGCCTGAGAATGAATATTGAAGAGTGTGGTAATGTCCATGCCCCGTGTTTCAAAGGGAGAAGAAGGGTTTTTGAAATTTGTTTTTAATTTATATGCATTATGGGGTATGGGGACATCACAGATTGGTATCAGAGGTGATGGTTGCAGCATTGGTCCTAGATGTGCTAGGTGATAGTAGGTGAATGGTTTTTAATTCTGAAATTTCTATGCAACTAACAAATGATGTTGTTAACACATTTTGCAGAGTCATACTGCTTATTGAAAAAGTGGGTCTTTGGCTCAACCATGAGAACCTATGGCATGTATGATGCACATAATCCCTATGAGCACGAGGAAGATGCTATGGGAGAAAATTTTCGAGTTGGAAATGCTGATACATAGTCTAATGGGAGAATATTTCAAGATACTCCGCTAGATTTTTCATTCACCATGAGAATCCTAAGGGTGGAGATGTGAGGTTAGAGGGAAGATAATGAAATTATGGTTAAATCTCATGAAGAGAATAATCAGCTAAATGCAACCATGCTAGAGAGTTTGAAAGACATCCAAAGGTGGATGAGCTCTGGCAACTAGACAATAAAACTTGAAGGTAGTAAGGGCAATGTCAAAAGAAGAAAGAGATCTTCTAGTGGGTCATCTGACTCGAAAGGATCCACTAGGGGTTCGAGATATTCATCTCACAGAGGAAAGAGAAAGAGGCGCTATAGGAATAAATCATGTGATGAGTTCAAGAAGTAAATACCTCCTACCTTTAATGGTGAGATAAATAATGGACAAGAAGTAGAAGCTTGGATTCTTGGGGTGAAGAAATATTTCCAACTCCAAGACTATTCAAGAAATATGAAGGCTAGGGTAGGCATCTTCAACTTGAATGGAAGAGCATCCATATAGTGGGAGAAACTCAGGTAGGTAAAGAAAATAAATTCCAGAAATATCGAATGGAAATAGTTCAAGAAGTATTTCAAGCAGAAGTACCTCTCTGACAGGTACTATGATGACAAGATCAAAGAATTCCATGAGCTGACATTGGGACAACAGACCATGGAAGAGTATGCAAACAAGTTCTTGGAGTTGTTGAGGTATGTCAGATACGTCAAGGATGATAAAGTTAAAATCCATAATTTTCTAAGTGGGTTACCTCAAGCATACAAAGACATAATTGAGTTTTATGAACCTAGAATTCTGGAAGAAGCAACATGGAAAGCTAAGTATTTCTATGAGCAAAGCAAAGGAAAAATTGATATCCATAAGGTATGGAAGGACAAAAATAATGAGAAATGTTACCAAAGGAAGAAAGGCTTCAAGCCTTCTCACTTCTGGAACCAACAAAAGAAACCATCAGAAGTTGTTACTAAGCCAGCTAGAGTGATGGGAGAAAATCCAAGAGATCCACAACATAACAGAGAACCACTCCAAATATGGACATGTGGAGGACCCCACATGCATAGGAATTGTCCACTTGAGGAAGGATATGTAAGTCCATCTTACAATATTCAAGAAGATGAAATATTGGGTCAAGTGGCAAGGACTGTCCCTAAGATTTATGCAGCACTGGAGGACCGCCGGGAAGATCATCAATCAAATATGGCTGAAGTTGCACGTAATATTGATGAGAAATCTATTTCTATTTTGATGACCCTAGATCTAGTCAGAGTTATATTACTCCTAGAGTAGTTGAGATTTGTGATTTTAAGAACTTAAAGCATAGCAAATCATGGTTAGTTAAGCTAGCCACTAGAACCAAGAGGAAAGTAAGCGAAGTGGTAGAAAAATGTCCATTGGTCATGGATAGGTTAGTCACATGTGTAGACTTGAATGTCTTACCACTTGGTTCCTATGATGTTCTCATTAGAATGGGTTGGTTAGAAATGCATAGAGTTAAGCTTGATTGTTACAAAAAGACTTTTGAGTGCATGGATGAAGAAGGAACCGAAAGGGTTGTAAGAGGCATTCCAAAGGTGATTTCTGTTAGGCATATTTAAGAAATTCAATTGAAGAGGTTTTTTTAGGAAAGGTTGCAAAGTGTATGAAGCTCATGCTTTGGAGGTAACAAAGAATGAAACTCCTAGGTTGGAGAACATTCCCGTATTGCAGGAATTCAAGGATGCTTTTCCTGAGGAAATTCAACGACTTCCTCCAAACAAGGAAATTGATTTCACAATTGAACTTGTGCCAGCAGTAGTACCAGTGTCTAAGACACCCTACATGATGAGTACACCAGAAATTCTAGAACTAAAGATGTAGCTGCAGGAGTTGTTGGAAAAGGATTATATCAAGCCAAGTGTGTCTCCTTGGGGAGAACCAGTTCTATATGTGAAAAATAAATATGGTACAATCAGGTTGTGTATTGATTACAGATAGCTGAACAAAGTTACTATGAAGAACAAATACCATTTACCTTATATTGATGACCTCTTTGATCAAATGAGAGGATAAAAGGTATTTTCCAATATTGAATTGAGGTATGGTTACCATCAGGTAAGAATCGAGGATGAAGATATTCCTAAGACAAACTTCAGTACAAGGTATGGACATTATTATTTTGTAGTGGTACCATTTGGTCTCACAAATGCACCAGATACATATATGTGTTTCATGAATAGTGTTTTTTGTAAGTATTTGGACAAGTTTGTTATTGTCTTCATTGATGACATTCTTGTTTATTCTAAGAATGAGGAAGAACATAAAGAACATCTGAGATTGAATTTGCACTTGCTAAGGGAGCATAAGTTGTATGCAAAGATGAGAAAATGTGACTTCTATAAATATAGAATTCATTATTTGGGTCATATCATCTCAAAAGAGGGAATATCTGTAGACCCTGAGAAGATTGAAGCCATTATGAATTGGCTTACCCCATGAAATGTGACAGATGTGAAATATTTTATAAGACTTGCAGGATACTACAGGATATTCATTGAGGGATTCTCCAAGGCTGCACATTCCACTTCTTGCAAAAGAAGGCGACACATTTTGAATGGACACCAAGGTGTGAAGAAATCTTCCAGTAGTTGAAGCAACTTCTCACAAGTGCACCAATTCTGAAAATTGTAGATCAAGGAAAAATTGTTTTGGTGTGTACTCATGCATGCGGTCAAGGACTTGGACAAGTTCTTATGCAATACAACCACGGGGTATGCTATGAGTTAGGAAATTTGAAGGATTATGAGAAGAACTATGCCACTCATGGTTTAGAACTTGCAGCCATAGTACATGCTCTCAAAATGTAGAGGCGTTACTTAATGGGAAGAAAATTTGATTTAAGGACATACCACTTTGGTCTAAAATATTTGTTTGATCAACCTACTTTAAATGCTAGGAAATCTAGATGGATGGAATTTTGATGTGATTTTGATTTTGAAATCAAACACATAAAAGGGAAAGAAAATAAAGTGGTTGATGCACTCAGCAGAAAGGTGCATGAAATGCATGTGGCATCTCTTAGTATTTTCCAATCAGATTTGAGACAATAGATTGTTAATCATGTTGTTGAAGATGAAATGTATGTGTAGATAAAGGAAAAATTGCAGCAGCAAACTCTTGAGAAGAGGTATGAGGGATATAAATTGGAAGAATATGGACTTCTTACTTATAAAAATAGAATTTATATTCCAAATGTAGTAGATTGGAGGAGAATTGTTATGGATGAAATCCATCATGCTCCATATTCTGGTCACCCAGGATATCAAAAGATAATTGCTATAGCCAGAAAGAAGTATTTTTGGCCAGGAATGAAGAAGTACATTTCTAAATTTATTTCAAAGTGCATGAAAGGTCAACAGGTAAAGGTTGAGCATCAACACCTAGCAGGTTTGTTGCAGCCTTTGCTTGTTCCAGAATGGAAATGGGAAGTTGTTTCCATGGATTTAATTACAGAATTGCCAATGACTTACAGGAAACATGATTCCATCATGGTTGTCGTGGACAAGTTGACAAAGGAAGCACATTTTATACCGGTCAATTCCACATATAAGACTGATTCCACTACAAAATATTCATGAAGGAGATTTTCAGATTGCATGGATTTCCTAAGGCAATAGTCTCTGACAGGGATCCCAAGTTTAATTCCAATTTTTCGAACGTTCAGTTTGTAGATTTGGGTACAAATATGAACTTCAACACTTCCTACCATCCTCAGATTGATGGTCTGACAAAGAGAGTGAATCAAGTGTTGGAAGACATGCTTCGCATGCATGTTATGGACAAACCAACCAAGTGGGAGGATTATTTACACTTGGTAGAGTTTGCTTATAATAATGAACAACAAGCATCCTTGGGGATGAGTCCATATGAAGCTTTGTATGGAAGAAGGTGTAGGAAACCTATGAATTGGGTTAATCCAGTGAAAAATATTGTGCTTGGTTAATATTTTCTCAAGGAAATGGAGTAGGAGGTTGCAAAGATCAAGAAGAATATGAAATCAGTCGAGGAAAGAAAGAAAAGGTATGTAGACAAGCATAAAGTGCAAAGAGAGTTTAGTGTTTGGGATCATGTTTACCTTAGAGTGAGTGCAAGGAAGAGTTTCTTGAAGCTTAGAAGTTGTTCCAAGTTGTCAGCTAGATACTGTGGGATGTTTGAAGTGCTTGAAAGAATAGGGCCAATTGCATATTGCATATGTACTTGCATTTCCTGCTAGCACTAGAGCTCATAATGTTTTTCATGTTTCTTTTCTTAATAAATATGCACATGATCCTAAGCATGTGATAAATTAGGATGTGATTTAGGTGAAACTTGAGGGAGAGTTCCAAACCGAGCCATTGTGCATCCTCAACAGGAAGGTCACAGTATGAAAGAATCGGGCCGTCAGATAGGTAAAGGTGCAATGGGAGCACTACAGTCCTGATGAGGCTACGTGTGAGTTGGAGGATGCCATGAGATTGGAACATCCATTTTTGTTTAATTTTGCAGAGCACTAAGGGCAGTGCTAGTGTATCATTTTTGTTCAATTTTGTAAAGCACTGAGGACAATTCTATTGTAAGGGGGAGGGGAATGTATCACCCCGGTTTTGACCCCATGGTAATGAAATTATACATGATGTATATATTGTATGAAAATCATGGAAATGAGCTCAAGGCCAAGGCTGTGCCATTGATTGATGCTTTTATGTATCGGTGATCAAAGTTGACACCTATGGTTCATTGTGATGGTCAAGCATAGACAATTTTGAATATCATGTAAATATGTAACTGATAAAATACCACATCTAGCTATGGGACTACAACATGAAAGAGATGGGGGCATGATTTTACAAAAAATACAGATGTGAGTTATTCAAACCCCCTAAACCAACAGGGTGTGACCAAATGTAAATGGGGGAATCTATGAAACTCAGCTACCCTTTATCCTCTATCCCCAATCATTCATTTCTTCCAGAATTTAGTTGAGGTAGTTAATTCCTTGGGAAGAGAAAGGCATGACATTCTAATTGTGTGTCTGAGAAAACCTGCAAGTCTGCAGTCTAGGAAGCACATTCTTGCTTCTGACGTAAGGAAGCATGTGATGTGTGTTGGCATATTTCTCAACACTCTGACAAACCAGGTTCACCAACAACAAAAAACAAACAAAACACCCAAACACATAATCCCAACAGAGCAAGCTCAGCCAACAACACCTACGAGGCAGGTGTAGTCTCACCCGAGATATCTTAATGTGTAACTTCCAAAATCATGTTTCCATTATTGATGAAGGATTGCAGTCCCTTGGAGCATGGCTAAGGCACTTGACAGATATGGAAGGATGGAGTCTTTCACTACTTGACAAAGGGGCAACCATGCACCACAACTAGCGTGCGACAGGACTTTGTCCTTCACAACTTAACAGCTGCTGGAATTGTGCGACGCAGCTGATTCCTTAATTGTAACTAACCGTGATGCGACTTATATTATGAATTGATAATGTTTAAACATGAAATAATACATTATTCTTCAACGATACTTAAATATCCATTCATTCACTTCTTATCAATATTGCGACATTCATTCAAAGAATAACCATAAATAATGTGAGTAATCAAACATTCAACATTAACAGTTTAAAAATTCACCACAACATTCAATCATTCATTAACATAGGAAATAACATGGAAACCCATCTAGGAAAAACCACCAAGGTGTTGTTCATCTAGCATGAGAAATATAAGTATCACCTTATAGTCTGCAACTTACAGACTATTTCAAGATATGTCTTTTGGATCAGACTCTTCTTGCTCTCATGCTCTCTAGTTTATTCTTCTATATACTCCTATTGATCTGCACACAGCCTAGATTGACTCTTATACTCTGATATCTCTGCACTCAGCTGGAGAATGATTCTACAAAATGGTCTGTGCACTCAGCTGTAGATCCACAGCTCAACAACCTTATACTATCAAACTCCTCTTTGATATTTAAAAATACTTCTACTCTTACCAACTCTTAATGAAGTTAACCCTTATATAGAGAGGGTTCCTCCTCTTTATAGAAATTTATAAGACCGCGTAGGGTCGAATAAGTACAAATCAGTTATTACATTCAGAAGTAGCTAAAAAACATTGATGAAATCCCATACTAGCTGCAAAATTCATGTATTACATTGATCACAGCCATAACTAGCCACGAAAACATATTTCAGCCTGCTTGTACTAATCATAACTAGCTACAAAAACCTGTCTTTTAACCTTCCACTGACCTGCCACTTCTCAGTCTTAACTCTTTTACCTACCATACTTCCACTAACTCTAGGTGTGCTTTCCTTGTCACACCATTCCTCGTCATAGCTTTCTCTACTCTACGCTTCCTTTCTATCCTTACATAATTTTATCCTTTCATGTGCCCTCTTTTCCTCTTGCGCTTGCACTTCAGGTTCTTCCTTATGCACTTCCCCTGGTCCAATAGGCCCCCAACACTCACATGTGGCTCATCCTGATCCACTAAGCAAAATTTAAGCCGCTTGGAAAAATTAAGTCTCTGGCGTGGGTTGTGCCACAAGACCAACCTTGTCCTGAAATTCCTTCAAAATTTGTAGCACCTAGGAAATAACCTCTTCAGCTTGCTTGGCCAAATGTTATAGACGGTCATAACCAATATGTTTCGACAGTCCTTCCTCCAACCAGTGTGTGAAAAATTGGAGCTTCTGTTGTACAGGATGAATAATCCCTGTAACTCACTCTGCTTCCGATTATTGCATTGTAACTTCATCATTCCTACTCTGATCCTTGTCACACAAAGTTTTTACCTCCTGCTACAGCTGCTTCAGCTTCACTACTTTAATTGCGACCTTCTCTTTAAGTAGTAGCTTTTTCATGTATGCCTTGACCACTGTGATTTTCAAATCATCGTACTGCACATCTTCCTTGATATTTTCCACTACTTTATCTTCCAGAAGAAATTCCCACATCGCGAAAATGGCTTCAACTACCTCTGTGCAGAGTTTTTCTCCTTGCTTCGACAGATCTATTATCGACAAGATGAGCTTGATGTCAATAGGGTAGGGTCGATCGAGCCATAAATATACTCCATGAAAACAAACAAGGAGTTGTCATACATATATACCTACTTGTGTACTCCAACCAAAGTGTGACATAAGAAGTAGGTTGAGTAGGCCCGCGCTTTCAATACCCTTTTCCCATTCCATTGCGATAACCAACTGCAGCTTAGATGGCATGGATGGAAGCATGACCATGTAATTTTTCCTCTCCAGTCCTGCCTGCTTGTGTCTATCAGTATCCTCAAATGTTATCTTGGTTAGCTTCAGAAGTATATCCATCCGCAGGGGCATACTTGTACGGATGCAGGGTGTTTCTAATGAGAATTGTGCTTTGGTTGGAAGCTTCACTTCTAGCGCCTATTCTCTCCTTGACTGAACATATTGTGGTAACAGGTTGTGCTCTTCAATGGTGTCATTGACATCTCTACATGGTGGTGACTTTGGTGCGTCCTCTGCAGGTTTGTCCTTAGTAGGAATATCCTCAATGGCCTTAGCCCTAGGTTTCATTGATATCTTAGGCCTTTATGATTTTGAAACCTTTGTCTGCAGCACGAACAGTCATGGACCTACAACTGTGGTATTCACTAATGGATTGTGAATGGGTGCCAATGCAGAGCTCAAACCAAAGGCTAGAACAGGGGCCGAACCAGCCGTAGGAGCTATCTGTTGTCTTGGTCATGCCATAACTTCTGGTTCTTCCTCTTACTATTGTATTTCTAGTGATGTAATCGCCTCAACAATTAGGCATGGTGAAGTGATGGTAAATTTTGATTGCTCACTAGCCCTAGAAATCTCAATAACCATGAGTTTTGACTCTCTTACTTATAGGCTCTGGTTCGCTCTTTCTCTCTCTATGCACGTAAAATGATTCTTATCGATGAAGTCTCATACTTATAGGGGTGCACTCGTCATGCATCTGATCATTCGATGGGATATCGATATCTTCTAGATCACATTGGCTTATATTTCAATCAAATTGGATTCTATTTCGATGTATTGTCGATCACATACTCGAGTTCTGAGTTGTACGTGTTAGGACAGTTATGGAGGAGACGACTGATGGGACCAAAAATAATGTCTCCATTTTCCTTGTACATTATCGAATTAATGATGATTTTCTATCATAAATACCTTAATCTTTACGAGTATATGTGCTTTAATGAATATTGTTCTTTCATTCCCATGCTTACTATTTTTTGGGATACCCCTGTCGCAGACGTACAACAGAAGAATTCCCTTTCTTGTTTTCTTGTTTCTTCTTCTTCTTTTTCTAACCTTCTTCCTACCTTACCCAGGCATGTCGCATCCATCATAGTAAGGTTTAAAGAGACTTGCATTTACCATTCCTGTGATGAGCATGTCGTCTAGCTTATGCAATTTTACTGCTCCGCGTCAATGATATGCGTGATCAAATATGGCCGTAGCCAATGCGTCTTTAACTTCCATGGATGTTTGAAGAATTTACTGGCATGCAACAAAACAAGTCCTCTGAATTTGAATGGATTAATCCTGCTATGGCGATCATACCATGATTTCTGCCTTTGCTTCTCGATATTTTGGTGGAATCCTACGACAAATCATTCTTCCTCCATCTAAAAAAGCTACGACAACCTTTGCTCGATAGCATCTCCATTAGTCCTTTCCGTCAGCGAATCAATTCTTCGGCTCTGTACAATATACTCCATCGACACCATAAATTATTTCCCATACACTAGTCTAAATGGAGTGTTCCCTGTCAATCACTTATAAGTTGTTCGGTACACCCATAACACAATTGAAACATTTTTATCCCAGTCATCTTGGCATACATTACATACTTTGGTTAATGCATTCTCCAGAATCTTGTTCAAGCCTTCAACCATTCCATTCGCATGATGATGATATAGTGTCATATTTCTATTCTGAATCTAGAAGTCTGTAGTCAGCTCATCAATCTTTTTGTTAACAAAATGCATACCTTGGTCACTTAGGAGAATTTTTTAGGCAGCTGAATCTGGTCATGACATTCTCAAATAAAAAATTCACCACAGTCACAGCGGTACAATATTTTATAGGCACGGCTTCATCCCATCTGGTTAAATAGTCTATCGTAGTGATAATGTAGTGCACACCAGTCCTCTTCCTTGGTGGATTGATTGGTCCAACAAAATCAACATCCCACTTATCAAAGTATTTAAGGGTTAGCTGCGGTGCGAGAAGCATCTCGTCGCGGTGCAAGGATTTTCTGGTTCTCTGGTAGATATCGTAGCATCGACATAATCTCTTAGTATCCATATGTATGGTTGGAACAGGGGCTTCACTTGTTGTCCAATATCCTATCACGTTATTTCATATTGTGGGTTTTAAAATTATAAAAAATTGAACCAATATATTGTAGGTATTGGGGGGATGAGGGCTTTAAGGTGGGGGTGGGTAGGGTGGTTTATAAGGATTGAGGTATAAAAAGGGGTGGTGAGGAGGTTTTAAGTATTGGGAGGGGGTTTCAACAAAAATATTTTGGTTCAATTATCTCTCGAAATTTAGGGTATTCTTTAATATCCCATGATCGCACGTGCTATGTGAGAGGTTCACTAAGTGAAGTCCCCGTGATGGTTGGCCACTATAATCCTACCTGGAATATATTGCGCATAGTTTCCTTTCCAGTGTAGTGTCCTTCTACGACACCGGCATGTGCTTAACTCATTACCCATTTCTGTTCATAGTCAAAGACATAGAATCACAATATTTCATTAGGGACTATCTTGTATAAGTGTCCCGCAATCAATATATAATCATCGACCTTAACAACCAAATGTATCTTCTGTGTAGTGTAGAATCCTTCAGGAACATAGAATGTGCTCAGGAAGTGGATGACAACATTAAAATCGTTATTCTGATCATCCATCATGATGACCACAAGAAGTTGCGCATCGGCCAAGTTATCCTCCATACTGGTTGGTTCTTCACCACTTTCTATGCTCAACATGTGATTAGGTCCCACATTCATTCAACAAGGTTTAACAATAAATTTAAAGTGAAATTCTTGAAATAGGAGAAGCCATCGATAGATCTGCTCCCCCAGCACTGGCTTGTTGACCAGGTATTTTAAAGCCGAATGATCAATGTACATTTTGAAATTTCCACCGAACATATAGTGTCAAAACTTCTGAATTGCGTAGACCATGGCAAGTCCTTCCCTCTCTGTCGTCATGTAATTTTTCTATGTCGTTGATAGTTTTCTACTAGAAAAAGCAATAGGGTTCTTAAGAGCATCCTCACCTGGTTGCATCAAGACTATGCCGAGAACGACAAACTATGCATCGAAATGAATATAGAACTCCTTCTTCCAGTCCATAAATAGAAGTATTGGAACAATGGCCATCTTCTTCTTTAATATGTCTAAGCTTTCTTGACAAGCCTCCATCCATTGAAACTTTGCATCTTTCTTCAATAGTTTCTCCATAGGTGCATTTATCTCTACATACCCTCTGATGAACTCTCTGTAGTAGCCTGTGTGTCCTGCCATTGATCTGAGTTGCATGACTGATGTAGGTGGTGGCAAGTCAAGGATAATCATAAATTTCACTGGGTTGACCAAGATATCGTCGTGACACATGACATGGCACATTAGCACATCAAATGGTGTGCAAAAAATACATTTATTTGAATTAAGCTCAATTTGATACTAGCGACAGTGGCCCACCATCATGCACAAACTATCAACATGGTATCTTACTAGACCAAATAGAGTCCAATCAAAAAAGTAGACCTCAAGAAATTTATGTATAAAATCATTAAAAGCAAAAACTACTATTCTAGAAAAAACAGCAGGTGCATTCTTGAGTCCAAAGGGCATTACCGTATACTGGTAGCATCCCCATTATCTGACAAAGTTCATTTTATGTCGATCCTCCTTCGCAATTCTGACTTGGTGATAGCCAAATAATCCATTGATGAATGAATACAACTCTTGTCCTCCGACATTTTCCAGTACTTCACCTGTAAATGGTGTTGGGAATGGATCGTGTAGGCATGCATCATTCAACTTCCTTAGGTTGACACAGATCCTCACTTCTCCTGTTGTCTTCTTATCATGAATCACTATAGGGATGATCCATCTCGATTACTCAATGGGTTTAGTGATCCATGTGTCGAGCATGCGATCCAATTCAATTTTTACCTTCTCTTTGTACAGTGGATTCAACCTATAGGGTCACTTCTTAAATGGTTTAGCATTTGGTTTCAGGGGTATTTTCATTTCTCCCAAATATCCCATTATACTTCATCTCTGACAAGTTAGTAGGGAATAGGTCTTGAAATTCATGTAGCAAGTCTATTCTCTTCACAACGGTCTCATCATCCCAATAATATCCTATATTGGTGAACTTTGGGTTCTCTGGTGACCCAATGTTTACTTTCTTGATATTCAATGGCTTGAGAAATTGGTCGCTCGAAACACCAATTCCTTCAAATTCGTGCATACATTCTGACTCTAGTATGTTTATGTTAGTTGGTTCATCATCTGGTTCTCCAGCTAGATTGTAATAATCCATCCACTGCTGGATAATCGCACTACACTGATGGGAACTCACTACTTCAACAAGGATTTCAACAAATATCTTCTCTTTGATGGTTTGAAGCACAACATCAACTGTAGGTTTCTCATCAGCAAATTCAAATGTGTGCACAAATTGCTTAGCTATTCCTTCCCAATCCTGAGTTCCTTGTCACAACTCCATGGATGTGTACCATATTCTGGTTTCCATTTCTATTATGTGAATGAAATGATGGACCCATTCCTATCACAGATATTCTGCAAATGCTATGCGACACTGATTAATGTGCTCAACATGGTTTGATAGCCCTGTGTACCTCTAATTCAAGACAGTGACTTCTTCACTGAATCTAAATTCCAGCAATATTCTACACTGAGGCCATTCTGATATGGATTGCTTATGCATACCCCACCATCTAGTGGGCGTAGCCTTCAGTACATAGTTTAATGGAGACAAGTGTTTCGACTCTGTTACGAGTCCTTCAAATTCACCAAGGAAGTCGCAATATTTGTTAATCCCTCGTATGTGGGTATATCTCTCAATTCATTCTCCACTCGTCGCATGAACAGGGTAACTCTAGCACATCTCCTCATAGAGACTTCATGCAATCCGTTTTGCCAATTTTCCAAGGCCTCTCCTAAATCTGATGTGCATGAACTAGCACTCTTACAATTCAAGTTTCCATCTGCTGTATGATGTATGTAGTCATCTTTTAAGGTAGTGACATTGTATATCTGGTCGATATAATAACCCTATCCCTCGCAATAGACAGGTTTGACGTATCTTTTTCCCTTTAATGGACCAATGGGAGATAGTACCCTCATCTCATCATCCTCGAATGAGAGGATCCTTTTCTTGAAATTTATAATGGTCTGATTATATATGTCCCAATCTATCCCCAGAAGTGCGGGATATGGTTTCGTGTGATTGAAAATGTTGATGAATTCAAATTCTACAAATGTGCATAGCCCCTCGATATCGACAGGGACTTGACTCAACCGACCAATCGGTAGGATCTTCACTTGATTTACAAGTTGCAACTGGACATGAGACCAGTCCAAGCGCGACTTTCCCATGATTTCCAAAGTATGTCGTGTCAGAATATTGACATCCGACCCTAGGCCTAGAATAATATAATCCATGTCATAATCCCTTATATGCACAGTCATTCTTAGTTCGCGCCCCATTTTAAATTTATTTTTGACATGGTGAACCGTTCTTCCAGGTTGCGACTCAAATGGGGTTTCTTCTATCAGTGCTTGTAGTTCTGCGATAGCATCTTTCTCTTGAATTAACACTAAGAAACTGGACAAAAATGACTTGAGATTACTAACCTTTATCAAAATCTGCCTCTGGAATAGTTGTTGGAACCATTCAAGAATCTTTGTGACTTCTATAGAGGTTGACGATTGTTTTGGGTCCACAAAATCTGGTTGCATGTCCAAAAATATTTGTTTATGTTTTTCAACATCGAGTGGTACTTTCTTCTATGTCATGGGTCATACCTGCGGTTGTTCTTATGGAATATTCATATTAGCTCCAGTCACAGCACCTCCTCGCATTACGACACCAACACCGGGCTCTCTTGGCTCAGCAACAATCATATGCACATTCAAGTTAGGATTTGGATTTGGGTTGGGATTCTGCATAGGGTTAGGACCTATGACGGCCCAAGATTGCCACTTTGCGATCAACTGGGGACATTGCTCCACATTATGGTCCTGTGCTTTACAATATGAATAGGTCTTTTTAGGTTCCTGTAAATATCTAGCATAATGGTCAGGTTTTCCATAGTTATAGCACGTAACCTGACCTCTTTCTCTGCTAAATCCTCCTCCTGCTCTTCCTTCGAAATTTCCACCCCTGCTTTCCTGAGGGTGTGGTTGCTGCGGTGGGTACTGATTTTGTGGTGCATATGGGTTTTGAGGTGCATACTAAGGATGAAATTGATTCTGATACTAGTTTTGTGGGAAAGGCACAGGCTGGTAGTGTTCTTATACCTGCTTAGCCTGAACCTTCCCGTCATTCTTCATAAAGCAGGTGTCTATTGTCTTCTCTTTTAGGAGTTGATATGATCTACAATCCTTCTCATCATGCCCCACTAATTTGCAAAATTTCAAAAAATGTTGGCTGGGGTGCTTACATTCTTCTATAAATATAAGCATTCCTCGTCATGATTCCCTCCAGTTTGGAATATTCAACACTAGGGTATCCCATGGGTACTTAATGGATTAGGTGCTCCTGATGAGATATAGTTCATGCATGATAGCTAATTATCCTTGGTGTGTCCATCTGTTTGACATCTTGTGTACTATAAGTCCTCACATGCTTCTTTTCCCTTCTTGATGTCCTAAAGCTAGACGGTCATATTATTTAACTGTGACTAAATCTACATCATACCTGTGCCACCATCTTTGATTGGTGAGGATTCCATCTTCATTGCTAGTTCTAGTGCTTCCATCTGCAACACGATCTTCTACTGCATCAGAGTAGATCGAATGTGTTGTAGGATCATGAAAATAAACCACTCTTTATGTTGTACATATGACATCTGCAAACTAACCTTGGCCATCAAAGTTTTAAAGTGCTGATCGAAATTCCATATGGATTCCATCGGTAACAGCTTTATCTCCTTGATCTCAGTGATGTGTTATGACTCAGATTTGGGTTTTCTGAACTCACAAATCATCAAGAGTTGGATCTCATCAAGGGTCTACCTGTGGGGTTCCTGCTGGTACTACACAAAACTCCATAAACCAGTCCAGCGCATGGCCCCACAAAGTGATCATCATCTACACTTTTCTTAGGTCCGCACTGTGAACTTGGTGAACCATCCAACTAGCCTCACAAAGGAACCAATGTTGTTTCAGATCTTCTGCTCCATTCTCATTGAATGTGGGGAATCTAATATCTACCCCTGCCATTGAGTTGGTGTCAGGTTTGTCTAAAGTATCATTTGATGAAGGTGGGATTCGTTACATGCTAGTTGCAGTACTAGCACTATCAGGTATTAACAGTTCTTTCAGGAGATGAGGCTCCATACCTTACCTTTGTCGATACTCCTGGTGTGATGTAGTTGCATCCTGATCTTATTGTCTCTCCAGATTCTTCAGATTCTTTCGCTCCTTTAGAAATCAGGCTATAGTCTTCTTCTTCATCGCAAGACCCTTCATCTAGCCATGACTCAATTTCGTACTCACTTTCTTCTAATAGACTAGAAGTTTGACTTCCTCCTTTTGTATTTCTTCTCTTTCCTGACCTGAATCTCCTTCCACTTCTTAGGAATCCAACTTATAGTTCAAGTTCTATGCTTCCTAGGAACATTTCAACTCACCATTTCCCATTGTCTCTATAGGTCGTCTACGACATATCTCCTCCTCTGGATATGCGAATCAACTACTCAACTGCAAAACACCCTTCTCATAGATGAGCATCTTTATCCATGTATTTATAGATAACAAATAACTTCTTCGAGCCCCTTGGAAAAAAATCATTTCAGACTCACTATACGAGGTTATCGTCTCTACTCCAAAATCAGTAATATATCCTTGCAAAATACTATCGACCCAAAAATCAACAACTCTAGATATGGGGTTACTTACACTGGTTATCTCGCAAATCAGTTGAGCAATCCACTCGACCACTTCTCTTCTTTGGAAATTTGTCTGTTGACTTTCCAATATTGACAACCACTCATGCAACCCAATAGGAAACTATGAAAAGAATATCTCATCAATATTAGAGTATATGTATCAATATAACCAATTTTCTATGTTCAACCATGACCTTGCACTTTCCTCTTGCGCAAATGCCAACGTCTTAGACTCCATCCAATCTTTGATTTACTTCTTTGTTAGATTCCACAACATTTCCCTTGACTCAAATGATTAAGGTCATAGAAATAGAACCATTTATTGGCCGATTTCTTAACACTCTCGTGAACCAGGTTCAATAACAACAAAAAAGCAACAAAACACCCAACAACATCGTCCCAACAAAGCAAGCTAGTCAACAACACCTGTGAGGCATGCACAGTCTCACCCGAGATATCTTAATGTGTAACTACTAGAATCATGTTTTCGCATATGGAGAGGGATTACAGTCCCTTGGCGCATGGCCAAGGTGCTCGATAGACATGGAAGGATGGAGTATTTCATTACTCGATAGAGGTGCAACTGTGTGCCACAACTAGCATCTGACACAACCACTTCCTTCACAACTTAATAGCTGGTGTTATAGTGTGACATAACTAATTCCTTAATAGTAATTGACCATGATACGACTTATATTATGACTTGATAGTGTTTCAACATGAACTAATACACAATGCTTCAGCGATGCTTAAATATCCATTCATTCACTTCTTATCAGTATTGTGACATTCATTCAAACAACAACCATAAATAATGTGATTAATCAAACATTCAACATCAACATTTTAAACATTCACCACAACATTCAATCATTCATTAACATAGGAAATAACGTGGAAACCCATCTAGAAAAAAACACTAAGGTGCTCTTCATCTGGCATGATAAATATAGGTAGCACCTTGCAGTATGCAACTTATAGACTCTTTTAAGATATGTCTTTTAGATCAAACTCTTCTTTCTCTCATGCTCTCTAGTTTATTCTTCTATCTACTTCTACTGATCAGCACACAACCTGGATCGACTCTTCTAGTCTACTATCTGCGTACTGAGCTGTAGAATGATTCTATAAAATGGTCTGTGCACTCAGTTGCATATTTGTGGCTCAACAACCTTCTACTATCAGACTCCTCGATGATATTTCATAGTACTTCTACTCTTACCAACTCTTAATGAATCTAACACTTATACAGAGCGGGTTCCTCCTATTTAAAGAAATTTACAAGGCTACGCAGGGTCAATTGAGTACAACTCAGTTATTACATTCAGAAGTAGCTAAAAAATATATTCTACTATATTGATGACGAGCCATACTAACTGCCAAATGATTTTATTACATTGATCACAACCATAACTAGCCGTGGAAACATCTTTTAACCTGCTTGTACCAGTCATAACTAGCCGCAAAAACTTATCCTTTAACCTTCCGTCGACTTTGACTCCTGTAGTCTACTAACCTATCACTTCTTGTTCTTAACT
Organism: Pseudotsuga menziesii; assembly: GCA_001517045.1. Lineage (NCBI taxonomy): Eukaryota > Viridiplantae > Streptophyta > Pinopsida > Pinales > Pinaceae > Pseudotsuga > Pseudotsuga menziesii. The sequence continues at coordinate 155,892 of LPNX010839427.1, forward strand.
CTTTTACCTACCACACTTCCACAAAATCTTGGTGTGCCTTCCTCATTGTACCATTCCTCATCGCAGCTTTCTTTGCTATGTGCTTCCTTTTTATCCTTACCTTCTTTTATCCCATTGTGTGCCCGCTTTTCCTCTTGTGCTTGCACTTCACGTTCTTCCTTATGCACTTCCTGTTGATGTAATTGTAAATTTGGACTATATTCATCCATGTTTCTTATGTATTGTAACCTAATGTTTACTCCAGGATGTAATTGTAATGTACTTGAGTCATGTCATACCCCGATGTTTATTCTGGGAAGTTTCTATAATATAAACAAGTCATGTCAAGTCATTGTGGGTAACCCTCCTATTGGTCAAGGGTTAAAGTCCCCGCAGTTGTGGGGACCTAGGGTTATTATACTATCCTAGAGAATTCGGCCCTAGGTGAGTCATTGTAAGCCAGGGCACTAGGATAAACCTCCTTGTTGGTCAGAGGAGGCAAATTTCCCACAAGTTGTGGGGCACTAGGGTTATTAGACACTCCTAGAGATGTCGGCTCTAGTAAGTAATTGTTAAGTGAGGCTGACATGTTGGAGTGGGTTTCAAGTGAATGAAAGAATATAAATAGAGAGTGAGCCTCTATATTTAATACACACACTCACTCATTGGGGCACATGAGTGAGAGGAGAAGTTGCTGGGACAAGAGAGAGACTACTGCTATCGGGAGGTCATCTTTATGTTTTTGGGTTTTACTTTTGGTGCTGATTCTATCTATGAGGAATTTGTGGGGTTTTCTCCTTTATGGTTTCCCCGATGAAAATTCTTTGTGTCTCTTGTCTCTTGTGTTTTATTGTTGTGCATGTTATTCTCTCAATTAAAAGATCCTAAGATCATAATGCTAGCTTGAGTGATAAAAATCTAACATGGAATTAGAGCTAACCTAAGAAGAAGACATTGTGTAGCTACAATAGCTATGGATTCTTAATTTTTGGGTCTCTCTCCAGAATCCATCAGCAAAAGTATGCTAGGCTGAATCTCCATTGAAGGGTGCATCTTTCTGTCGAAGCGGAATTCGATTCCGAGCATTTTCAGTTTTTGGTGCGAGAAATTAGGGCTTCTTACAGAAGAGGAATTTTTGAGTGAGCTCGGTATAGGATTTATATCTTCATAAAAATATAAGTTTAGAGACCTAAATAAATATTTTTGGTTGCGTGAAACTTCAGGAAAGTCAAACCCTAGTTTGACCTCGAGCTAGAAAAACCCTAAATACTAGAACGGCTACATTTTGGTACATTCGCTATATCTCGGGATTGGAAAAGGATCATGAGATGAAAATTGTAGAGGACAAATATTAAGGCTCGGTTTACACTATGTCCTTAATTCATCCTCATCTTCTTTATATTCTAGGAGATATGATCCCTCCAAGTTAGGGTTCCAGCCTCTTCCAAAATTCATCCCTAAACAGGACACCTGGGAATAATTGCTATATCTTGGACTACACAGATCCAAATGAAATTTATGAAGATGTTCCAGAAAGGGAACGTACTATAATTTTGGTGGTCCAAGTATTAGACTCAGAATATGAACTAGTGACATGTGGCAGTCCATGTAACTTCGTTGTGTGGAACAGTCCTGTAATAGGTCACCTTGGGAGAATAATCATAAGTCCCAATTGGTGAAACCAATTCTAATGAAAACTATGGTGTTGGAACAGGGACATGCGAGGCTACCTTAGTGAGAAGTTTCATACATAGAGGAGCATTAATTTTTGAGATACCATAGAAATAGTAACAGGAAGTTATGCAGAAGAAATTGGAAAACTAGGGCTTCCTGTTCCGGGGGCTTCCCTCTACTATTTTCAGAAAAGGAGTACATTGGAAAGCTAAACTTGAAGAGATATTTCTTTCTATCCAATAAGATATGAAATATTCCAAGTTTTGAAAATTAGTGTTTCTCTGACAAACCCTAGATCAACTAGCTACGGAACCAGGACGGACACCTAAAATTGGTAAGATCTAATCTTTTGCTATTTCTATTTGAGGTTCTCATTTCAAAAGTGATCTATCACATTAGCTTGATGATAAGCCTGGTGAATTCGACAACTTCCAAGAATGTAAGTATTTGATCTCTCTGAATAAAATGAATTGGACACCTACATGAGTAGAGAGGTTCCAGTTCTAGAGGGAGATGAGGCTAAAAGCCTTACACCAGAAGAACTTGGTCAAGGCCAAGAAGATCATTGTTGATTCAATCATGAATAACCTTGTACCACAAGTGTCTTCCCTAAATACATTGAAACAAATGTTTGATTCCTTGACCAAGATATTTGAAGGGAAGAACATAAATCGAAATATGACGTTTAGAAGACAATTGAAGAATGTGAAAATCTAGAATGCAGAATCAAAGAACAAATTTGAAGCGGTAAAAGAAGAAGTGGAGAATGTAGAAGTGGTGATAGCCACCTTGAATGGTCTCCCAGGACCATGGGATTCATTCATTCGAAGAATGTGTGCCAGAAGGAAGTGATTACTTTGAGTAGACTCTGGGAAGAGCACACATAAGAAGAATAAGCTCGAGAAGAGAAGATGGGAGCAACTGAAGATCAAGCTCTTACCATCCAAACAAGATCCCTCAAGCGATGAGGAACATGAAGAACTCAACTATTGAAGAACCTCTTCTCCATATTATCATTTGGATAAGAAACGATGCCATCATGAATGAACAAGATGATGAAGCTGAAGGCTCAAGAAGGAGTCTACCCATGAAACAAATAAAGATAAGTATTCAATTGTCATTTCATGATATTGTTTTGTTATGCATTTGTTTATATTCAGTTAATTTATTATGCATGATATAATGTTTGCATTAATGACAGTATATTGATAATATGCATTTGATCGGTAAGTAGCTCATGGTGCTATACAACTATCCTTTGCTACTTATCTAGAATGAAGCCTCTTTGTTGACATATTGGATTAGTGCACAATCTCAATGTTGTCCTGGTAGAGATGGAAGGCATCTAGAAAGTTTTCATGAGATATGGATGAATGTTGTATTGGATAAAATATTTGCATGATCATATATTTATGTATAAGAATTTTCCATTATGAATATGCCTTATGAAATGTTTCTAACCATACAAATGCATTTTACTTGTAGGAAATATTGCATACATAATCGCCTACAAGAAAAGAAGAATGAGACTTGTTCAAAAGAACAAGTAATGATAGTTCAAGATGAAAAATAATATCACGAATGCAGCAACATCATTGATGTAGAACCTTCCAAGAAGAAAGGGAAGAGCAGTTCAAGAAGAATGATATCTAGAATGTAGTATCGATACATCAAGGAAATTTCATAGTTCCATCATGAAGTAGATGGAAACATTGTGGGATACAAGGCATATACAAATAGAAATTTGTAGCCAATAGGAGTTGAGACACATGATAGGCATAATCATGTGTACAAATAAAATAAGGCCTTGTATGAGTTCAGAATACACCCATGGGATAACACATACATGATGAGCTTGATGAAGATCTGAACCTTTACTACAAGGTTGATAAAGGATGAAAAGCTCACAGATGGGTATGAGAAGAATGCTTTCAAAGATAGAGGATCTTGGTATCCAGTGACCCTAGATGGATACATAGAATATTAGTAGCAAAGGAAGCTACTTGTCACTCCAGTATAGAATGTTTCAGTGCATAGAGTATGGAAGATAGAGGGAGCATGATGCTTCAGAGGGAGTGACTGTAGAAGATCCTGAGTTTCGACATGGTACGACAGGATGGATAGATTACTGATGACTCTAAGTTTTACTGAGAGTAAAGTGGATTCCAACCTTTGCTTCAAGGTTGAATGCGGAAGACCAGTGATGCTCTTGTTAGGTGTCAATACACTACAGTCTAGGCATGGAGGTGTGGACAAGGGAAGTATGTAGTAGAAATCATGAATAGGTTCAGGACGATGGACCGCATGACCACACCTATGGCATTGAACCTGAAGCTACTGATTGTTGATTCATCAGAGTTAGTTGATGCCATGATGTATCGTTAGATGATTTGTTCATTTATGTACCTGACAGATACAAGACTCGATATTTTTTTGCTGTGAAAACATTGAGACATGTTCACTTGATGGTTGCAAAGGGTACAGTTGAGTATGGGCTCAAGTATGATATGAATTAGAAGATTAACCTACAAGGTTATGTTGATTCAGATTGGGCAGGAAGTACCATCGATAGGAAGAACACTTCAGAGTGTTGCTTTAGTATGGGATCAAGTGTGATCTCTTAGTTTAGCAGGAAGCAATCTTAAGTGGCACTAAGTATAGCTGAAACAGAGTATGTCATAGCTTGTTTAGCTAGTTGTGAGGCAGTATGGCTGAGGAAGCTACTGTCTGATTTATTTGATCTCCAGATGGATGCTACTTGTATACATTGCGACAACCAGAGTTGTGTGAAGTTGTCAGAGAAATCGGTGTTCCATGACAAGTCGAAGCATATCGATATCAAGTATCACTATATCAGGGATATGTTGCAGAAAGGAGCAGTGAAGCTCTAGTATGTTGTGATGGACAAATAGATAGCTGATGTGTTGACAAAGCCATTGGCTAGGGTGAAGTGTGCGTACTTCCAGGAGAAGCTTAGTGTTCTCCAGATTGAGTTTCATTCCAAGGGGAAATGATGAGACCCAGAGCCATTCTGACATGGTGAGAGGATTGGTTCCTTCCATGGTCAGATGTAAGGGCTGAGCCGTTCTGTCATGGTGAGAGGATTGGTTCCTTCCATGTCATATATGAGTGCTAAGCCATTCTGATGTGACTAAAGGATTGGTTCCTACATGATCAAAAGTAAGCATTGAATGCCATTCTAGGAATGGAGGTGCCTGGTCAGTTACCAGGTAGCTCAGTCTAGGACTGGGGGCCATTTTGATAGGACTGTAGGATTGGTTCCTACATGATGATATGTGAGTGCACACCCTTTGTGATATTGGTTGTCAGATGTAAGTGCAAAGTCCTTTCGACATGAAGGATTGTTTCCTTGCATGGTCGAATATAAGTGCTGACCCTTTCTAACATTGGTTGTCAAATGTAAGTGTAGAGCCTTTTTGCATGGAGGATTGCTTCCTCGCATGGCCAAGTGTAAGTGCTGGGCCTTTCCGATCATTGGTTGACAGATGTGAGTGTTGGGCCTTTCTGACAGGGTTGTGGGAGGTGTTCCCACATGGTCATATTTGAGTGTTGGGCATTTCCTTTCTGATATGATTATAGGATTGGTTCCTACATGATCAGATGTAAGTGCTGGGCAGGCCATTCTGAATTAGGGTCAGATATAAGCGCTAGAAAAGGCCTACATGGAGGCTAGGCCTACAACCAACATGAAAAAGGAATGGCTATATAGAAATTCCTGTGATGAGAAGAATCATGAGATAGCACCCGTGAATATTCAGTGTTGATGATCCAGCATAGATGATCCAGATTGAGGGATGATCCAGATCCAGAAATGATGCTACAGAGATGATCCAGATCCAGTGATGATGATCCAGATCGAGTGATGATCCAGATCCAAGTGAATATGACTTGAAGATGAAGGTGACTTGAATATAGAGATGACTTGAAGGTGAATATGACAAATACTTGATGATTATCCATATGATACAGAGAAGAAGACTCGTGCTGAAAAATTGTGTCGAGAGAATACCTTCCTAGTTAAGAGGGAGTGTTGATGTAATTGTAACTTCAGAATGTATTCATCCATATTTCTTATATATTATAACCTAATGTTTACTCTGGGATGTATTTGTAATGTACTTGAGTCATTTCATACCTCGATGTTTATTCCAAGAATTTTCTATAATATAAACAAGTCATGTCAAGTCATTGTGGGAAACCCTCCTATTGGTCAAGGGTTAAAGTCCCCGCAGTTGTGGGGCCCTAGGGTTATTATAATATCCTAGATAATTCAACCATATATGAGTCATTGTAAGTTGGGGCAATTGTCCCCACCATTGTGTTAAGGATAAACCTCCTTCTTGGTCAAAGGAGGAAAAGTCCCCACAAGTTGTGGGGTACTATCGTTATTAGATACTCCTAGAGATGTCGGCTCTAGTAAGTAATTGTTAAGTGAGGCCACCATGTTGGAGTGGGTTTCAAGTGAATTAAAGAATATAAATAGAGAGTGAGCCTCTCTATTTAACACACACACTCACTCATTGGGGCTCATGAGTGAGAGGAGAAGTTGCTGGGATAAGAGAGAGACTATTGCTGTCAGGAGATCATATTTATGTTTTGGGGTTTTACTTTTGGTTTTGATTCTATCTATGAGGAAGTTGCGGGGTTTTCTCCTTTATGGTTTCCCTGAGGAAAATTCTTTGTGTCTCTTATATTTTGTGTTTTGGTGTTGTGCATGTTATTCTCTCAGTTAAAAGATCCTAAGATCATAATGCTAGCTTGAATGATAAAAATATAACCTAGCCCAACATGTTGGAGACATTTACCACCTTACACACTCATTATTGGTCAATTAGGCCTAGTTAAACCACTATCCTAAGTATTATTGTCTTAATTAACATCAGTGGAGCATTAAATGTCATCAACTAGATCACATCCACACCTACCTTCAATCAAGGAGGATAACTTAGCCTTCTCCTACATTCGGGGAGGCTAACTGGAGCACTCCGGGGGTGATCTGAGTGATATTAATGCACCTAATTGCTAACTAATGGTTACAATTAGTTAAACAGGGTAGTGAAGGTTCCTCCCTTCATTAAATTGATTACTTAATGATTATTTAATGAACTGGAGTCAACAGGAGCGCCTCCAACCACTTCTGATGTTTAGTTACACTTCAGTTAACCTCATCGGGGTTCATTGGAGTCATTGAAGCACTACCACTTGATGGTTGGCTTGCTATAACATGTTTCTGATCTCTTTCAGTTGAGACTCATTCATTTATTGCACTCCAACTTCAGTTAGGGCTCAGTGAAGTCAATTAGGGTTTTGATCAGTGGTTAACTTGAGTGTTGACTGTGGCTTACATTCAGTTAAGCTAGACTCACTCATTCAATTCGAATGACCTCCTTAGGAATTTCAATTTCTTATCATTCATTCTTGTAGCCTAACATTGTATTGCAATTTCTCATTCTTGTGTGAATATACATTGTGGATACTCAATCTGTAGCCCTTTTTCACCATTTTCATGAATTATTGTCATTAATCTAGTGATGAGACTGTGTTTAGTCCCTAGATCACTGTGCAATTTTAATATGGTATCAAAGCTCACAACGGAGCGAAGCTCTATCTCTCAAAAACAAGCTTTTTGATAGATTTCTGCATGAAAATTGAGCAATAGCTCAAAAATCCAGCACTGCACCGGAAGCCAAGGCTTACCACTTAATACCCCAAGTAAAGAACTTGCTGATTAATCTTGCTTGATTGACTATGCTGGGTGTGATGAAAGCCTAAAATGTGCAGGCTTTCTGACCTTACATTTCCCTTTCTGTTGTGATTTTTAGGTTTTCTACAGGTGAAGCATTCGCTCCAATAGATCCAGATGGCCTCCTCAAGAGATCTTTTGACTCCATACAATTTCCACTCATGGAAAGGTGACATGGAGATTCAACTACACTCTAGAGGACTCTATAGAGTCACCATGGACACTGAACCTAAGCCTGGTTCTACTATAGACAAATCAAGATTCTTGAACAAGAAGGATGAAGCATTCAACTTCTTGTGCTTCTCTATTTAGTAAAGATCTTCTTTTCCATCTTTCGGGATTGAAGACTCCAAAGGAAATATGGGACAAATTGGAAACCCTATATGGAAAGCAAGATGACTTGAGAGTTTACCAGCTTGAAAATGAATTAATGTCTCTCCATCCTTCAAATTTTGAGACATTGAATGACTTTTTCAGAAATTTCAAGCACACTATCTTACTCTTGAATCAATGCAAAGTGGAGAAGGTGGATGATCAGCACATCCTCGCCATACTCTCCAAACTTGGAGCTGATTATTTAGGTTTTGTTTCTACATTTTGTGCGGGGAATCTCACAACCCATGGATTGAAGATTCCTACACTCAATGCCTTCATTGAGTCCCTCACAAGTGAACATGATAAGCTTGTCTAGATGGGGATCATCAGATCCTCCCATGATCAAGCCCTCCATGTATTAGGGCCCAAATATCTGGAGGGTAAAGGAAAGCAGCAGAATAACCCAAAAGCTAAATTTGATGCTCCTAAGCTGAGAGTTGAAAACCAGCAGCATGATGAGTCTTCCCGCTCAAGGAAGAACAAAAGAAAAGGGCACCATGGAAAGGAAAAAGTCAAGTGTTCATAATACGGGAAGGGATTCCACCATAAACATGCCTACATGAAGAAGAATATTGATGAAGCAACCTCTCTCCTTGAGAAAAATCACATCAATATTCTGGAAAGCTTTCAGAGGAGAGATCAGCAAGATCGGGAACCACAACATGAAAAAGGTCATGCCCTCATGGCAAGCACTTCGAAGTCCAAAGCACTCTTGACTGATTCTGGAGATTTGAACCACATGATGGCTGAAAGAGACTCCTTTATATCCTCGGATACCGATAAATCCATCCCAATCCACATGGGAGATGACTCCACCATCATTTCAGAAGAACAAGGTACGGTTGATCTTGAGAATGGCTATTTTTCAAATGTTTTGTATGTACCATCTCTGGAATCAGATATCCTTGGTGTCTATCAGATGACACATACTGGAGTCCCTAAGAGATTTTCTTTTAGACCAAATGATGTTGAGATAATGGAGCTTGCATCCGGGAAGCTCATTACTAAAGGTCTGGCAAACCATCATGCAAGAGCCTATGAGTTCTCCCACTTTGAGCCGGATGCAAATCCCACCGCTCTGCTAACTCATGGAAATGAGGTTAGTAGTTTGTGGCATGAAAGGCTTGGCCATATAAATTTCAAATATTTGCATAAATTACAGAAACATTCCATGGTTGAAGGCCTCCCAGTTATCAAGGAAACCACCGAAAATTGCAAGGGTTGTGTGATTGGAAAACACTATGAGCACAAGTTCGATTGGGGGAAGTAAAACCGAGCTACATGAATATTGGGGATGATACATTTTGATATCAACAGTTTGATCCCTGTCACATCCATAAATTTATCAAGGTATCTTCTGACTTTTATTGATGATTTTTCAAGGTACACATGGGTTTTCTTTCTCAAAAAGAAGTCCAAAGTATGTGAAAAAAATTCTGAATTGAAGGCCTTGATCGAAAATTCCTCTGGAATTAAGATCAATATCTTGAGATATGATAATGGTGGTGATTATTTCAGTAATTATTTTCTGCACATATGCTCCCTACACTCCCCAACAGAACGGAGTAGTGGAACGGAAGAATCGGTCTCTCAAGGATATGACCACCTGTATGCTGGAATCAAAGAAGCTTGCTGTAAATTTGTGCCTAAAGGGATGCATGCTGCAGCATACATTCAGAAAAGTGTTCCAAACTCATTTGTGAAAGGGAATACCCATTTTGAATCATACTTCAGACACAATTCGGATGTGTCAAACCTGCGGGTGTTTGGGTCCACTGCATGGGCACGTATTCCACTTGATAAAAGAAGGGATTTGCAACAATAAAGCATAGAATGTATGTTTATTGGGTATCCTAATGAATCAAAAGGTTTCAATCTCTTGGATATCAAAACAAAATAGATCATTATCGAGAGAAGTGTCAAGTTTGATGAGCCTCTTCAAGAGGTGGAACTAGTGAAGGAGAAAACTGCTAAATTTCCTACCTATTCTACTGAATATTTGGATGATGAAATTGGGGGTGATGACCCTGATTTGGATCCTCTGATTTCTGATATCAGTGTGCATCAATCATCAGATTCTAAATCAGATCCTGAAGTGCAAAATCATCTTCCCACATGGGCCCGACAAACACTCTCCTCCGCAGGAGATAACATTGTAAATCCGGATGATCCAAGGAGAACCCGATCTGATTTCCAAAGAGAAGGTATTGCACTCTCTTGTCCTGATAATTTGCTGTCTTAAAATTGATATTTGATGATTATTTCAGACCCAAAATCCTACTATCATGCTCAAAATGATCCAAGATAGCAAGTTTCCATGGATGAAGAGATGAATTCTCTTCAGAAAAACACTACTTGGGAGCTAGTTTCTCTTCCTCCGAGAAGGAAATTGGTTCAATGGAAGTGGGTGTTTTGGACCAAGGTTGCTGATTATGGAAGAAAATGAAAATATAAGGCAATTCTGGTGGAAAAATGTTTCTCTTAGGTCCAAGGAGTGGACTACCATGATACCTTTGCACCGATTGCAAAAATGGACTCCATCTGCCTAGTTTTGGCAATTTCAGCATCTAAGCACTGGGAGGTGCATCATATGGATGTTAAGTCAGCCTTTCTACATGGATATAGTCATGAGTAGATATACATGAAACATCCTGAGGGCTACATCACTGATCCATCTTTGGTTTGCAAGCTAAATAAGTCACTAAACGGGTTAAAACAGACCCCAAGAGAGTGGTATTCCAAGATGGATGCTTTCCTTCTCTCGCAAAACTTCCAAAGGTGTATATAAGATCCAAATGTGTATTTATAGTAGTATTATAGTAATTTGATAATTATTTTTTTATATGTTGATGACTTACTGATCACAGGTAGCACAGTTGCTTCCATTTCAGCCATCAAGACTGCTCTCCACAATGCCTTTGAAATGAGTGATTTGGGGCTCCTAAAACAATTTTTGGGGCTCGAAATTGAGCAAAATTCTGATGGGATTATGGTCACTTAGTCGAAATACATTTCATACCTATTATTTAAGTTTAACATGGCTGAAGAAGGAAAAATCACACCTCCCATGTATTAATCTTGCACATTGATCTAGGGACTAAACATCAGTCTCATCTAAGATTAATCAACAAATAACTAAGGAAATGGTGTAATCGGTCTACAGAATGAGTAGCTTCTCTATATAATCAGATGAAAGAATGATAATACAATACAATTTCATGCTACAAGCATGAATGAATGAGCAATTCGAATCCTCAAGGAGGTCATTCGAATTGAATGAGTGAGTCTAGCTTAACTGAATGTAAGCCATAGTCAACACTCCAGTTAACCCCTGATCAAAACCCTAATAGACCCAACTGACCCCTAATTGAAGTTAGAGTGCAATAAATGATTGAGTCTCAACTGAAAGAGATCAGACACATGTCAGATCAATCCAACCATCAAGTGCTAGCACTTCAATGACTCCAATGAACCCCGATGAGGTTAACTGAAGTTGAATTGAACATCAGAAGTTGATGGAAGTGCCCCTGTTGACTCCAATTCATTAATTAATCATTAAATAATCAATTAAATGAAAATAGGCACCTTCATTGCCCTGTTTAACTTATTGTAACCATCAGTTAGTAATTAGGTGCATTAATATCACTTAGATCACCCCCGGAGTGGTCTAGTTAGCCTCCCCGAATGTAGGAGAAGGATTGACTGAAGGTAGGTGTGAGTGTGACTAGATGATGTCAATTAATGCTCCATTGATGTCAATTTATGTCAATAATACTTAGGATAGGGGTTTAAATAGGCCAATTTGACCAAAAAGAGTGTTTATGGTGGTAAATGTTTCCAACACCCCCCCTTAAGCTATACTCAGGAGGAGTTAGAAAACAAAATGCATAAAAATGCTAGGGCCCCGGAAACTAAGGCCATAGGTCACCCTATACAATGCTAAAAATGAAACAATGCTCAAAACAAACTAAGTGAGGAAAAGAGGGAAAAACCAGTGGGAAAAACCCCCCCTCAAGTTGAACACTAAAAGTAGTCTGAATCACCCTGATGAACTCACTACCAATAGTGAACATAGGTAAGTGAACTTATTTTCTGAAAATATCTTGGTGAAGATGTCTGCAATATGCTCATCAGTCAGGCCGTATTGCAGAATGATGGTCCTATCATGCACTAGCTCCCTGATATAGTGCATGTGGATCTCTACATGCTTGGTCCTCTTCCTGGTAACTGTATCTGTGGATATCTTAATAGCACGTTGATTTTCACAAAAGAGGATATTGGACAAAGTACTACTAAGTTCAAACTATGAAAGAATGCCTTGCAACCAAACTTCTTGGATGCAAGCATTCGCCGCTCCTCGATACTCGGCCTCTGCTAAAGATAGTGCTATGGAAACCTGCTTTTTGCTAGACCAGCAAATGGGGCCACCACCAAACATGAATACATATTAGGAAGTATACTTCTGATCAATAGAATCACCCTCCCAATTGAAATATGTGTATCCAACCAGCTCTAGCTTGCAGTCTACAACATAGTGAATGTCGTAGGTCTTGGTTCCCTGAATATACTGGAGGATCCTCTTGGCTGCCTTCGAATGAATATCATGAGGCTTCTGCATATATATTGATACAGAATTCATGGCATAACAAATATTAGGCCAGGAATGTGCCAAATACAACAAGCTACCAGTCAACTGTCGATAGATAGTGCAGTCCATGGGAGGTGTGCTTTTTCCTTCTTCAAGGCTGATCCCTGAAAGGAAAGGGAATGGTTCCAGCATACAATAAGCCATGTTAAACTTGAATAATAGGTATGAAATTTATTTGGACTGAGTTACCATAATCCCATCAGAATTTTGCTCAATTTCGAGCCCCAAAAATTGTTTTAGAAGCCCCAAATCACTCATTTCAAAGGCATTGTGGAGAGTAGTTTTGATGGCTGAAATGGAGGAAATTGTGCTACCTATGATCAATAATTCATAAAAATATGAAACAATTATAATTATATGACCATAATAATCATGTAAATACACATTTGGATCTGATCTACACCTTTGAAATTTTTGCGAGAGAAGGAAGGCATCCATCCTGGAATACCACTCTCTTGGGGCCTGTTTTAACCTGTATAGTGACTTCTTTAGCTTGCAAACCAAAGATGTATCAGTGATGTAGCCCTTAGGATGCTTCATGTATATATCCTCATGAATATCTCCATGAAGGAAGGCTGACTTAACATCCATGTGATGCACTTCCCAGTGCTTGGATGCTGAAATTGCCAAAACAAGGTGGATGGAGTCCATTTTTGCAACTGGTGCAAAGGTCTCATGGTAGTCCACACCTTGGACCTGAGAGAAAAATTTTGCCACTATAATTTCCTTATATTTTTAGTTTCTTCCATCAGTAGAAACCTTGTTCCGAAACACCCACTTTCATTGATCCAATTTCCTTCTCGGAGGAAGAGAAACTAGCTCCCAAGTAGTGTTTTTCTGAAGAGAATTCATCTCTTCATCCATGGAAACTTGCCATATCGGATCCTTCCGAGAATGATAGTATGATTTTGGATATTAATTAATCATAAAATAACAATTTTCAGACATAAAATTATCAGTACAAGAGAATGCAATACCTTCTCTTTGGAAATTAGACCGGGTTCTCCTTGGATCATCCAGATTTCCAATGTTGTCTCCTACGGAGGAGAGTGTCTGTTGGGCCCATGTAGGAAGATGATTTTGCACTTAAGGTTCTGATTCAGCATATGATGATTGATGCACACTTATATAAGTATTCATAGGATCCAAATCAGGGTCATCACCCCCAATTTCATCATCCAAATATTCAGTAGAATAGGAAGGAAATTCAGCAGTTTTCTCCTTCACTAGTTCCACCTCCTGAAGAGGCTCATCGAACTTGACACTTCTCTCGATGATGATATTTTTGGGATAGATATCCAGAAGCTTGAAACATTTATATTCATCAAGGTACCCAATAAATATACATTCTATGCTTTTCGGTTGCAAAGCCCTTCTTTTATCACGCGGAATTCGGGCCCATGCAGTGGACCCAAACACTCGTAGGTTCAACACATCCGGCTTGTGTCCAAAGTATGCTTCAAAAGAGGTATTCCCTTTCATGGATGAGTGTGGCACCTTTTTCTAAATGTATTCTACAGCATGCATGGCCTCATTCCACAAATTTGCAGCAATCTTCTTGGATTCCAACATACAGGTGGTCATCTCCTTGAGAGACCGATTCTTCCTTTCCGCTACTCCGTTCTGCTGGGGAGTGTAGGGAATTGAATGTTGGACCTGAATACCACTTTGGGAGAATATGTGCAGCAACTCATTACTGAAATACTCCCCTCCATTATTAGATCTCAAGATATTTAACTTAAGCCCAGAGGCATTTTCGATCAAGGCCTTCAATTCTGAAACTTTTTCACATACTTCAAACTTCTTTTTGAGAAAGAAGACCCATGTGTACCTTGAAAAATCATCAATAAAATTAAGAAGATACGTTGATCCATTAATGGATGTGAAAAGAATCAAAACATTGATATCAGAATGTATCAGCCCCAATATGCATGTAGCTCGATTTTCCTTCCCCTGATTGAACTTGTGCTCAGGGTGTTTTCCAATCACACAGCCCTTGCAAATTCCCGTGGTTTTCTTGATGATCGGGAGGCCTTCCACCATGTATTTTTTCTAAAATTGCTGCAAATATTTGAAATTAAGATGGCCAAACCTCTCATGCCATAGCCTACTAACCTTATTTCCATGAGTTAGCAGAGCGCTGGGCTTTGCATCCGCAACAAAGTGAGAGAACTCATAGGATTTTGCATGATGGTTTGCAAGGCCTTTAGCAATGAGTTTCCCGGATGCAATTTCTGTTATCTCAACATCATTTGGGCTGAAATAAACTCTTTTAGGTACTCCTGTATCTATCATCTGATAGACACTAAGGAGATTTGGTGCCAGAGATGGTACATACAAAACATTTGAAAAAAAACCATTTTCAAGATCAACAGTACCTTGTACTTCTGAAATGATGGTGGAGTCATCTTCCATGTGGATCGGGATGGATTTGTCGGTCTCCAAGGATGAAAAGGAGTATCTTTCAGCCATCTTGTGGTTTGAAGCTCCAGAATCAATCAAGAGTGCTTTGGACTTCGAAGTGCTTACCATGAGGGCATGACCTTTTTCATGCTGTGGTTCCCGATCTTGATGATCTCTCCTCCGAAATCTCTCCAGAAGATTGGTGTGATTTCTCTCAAGGAGAGAGGTTGCTTCATCAAGATTTTTCTTCATGTGGGCATGTTCAGGGTGGAATACCTTCCCACAATACGAACACTTGAATTTTTCCTTACCATGGTGCCATTTTCCTTTGTTCTTCCTTGAGCCGAAAGACTCATCATGTTGCTGATTTTTAACTCTAGGCTTAGGAGCAACAAATTTAGTTTTTGGGTTCTTCTACTACTTTCCTTTACCCTTCAAATCCTTGGGCCCTAAGACATGGATGGCTTAATCATGGGAAGATCTGATGATCTCCATCTAGACAAGCTTGTCATGTTCACTTTTTAGGGACTCAATGAACGCATTGAGTGTAGGCATCTTCCATCCAGGGGTTGTGAGCTTCCCCATACAAAATTTAGTAACAAAAACTGAATAATCAGCCCCAATATTGGAGAATATTGCAAGGATGAGCTGATCATCCTCCTTCTCCACTTTGCATTGATTCAAGAGTAAAACAATATGCTTGAACTGTGTGAAAAATTCATTCAGAGTCTCGAAATTGGAGGGTTGGAGAGACATTAATTAATTTTCGAGCTGGTAAAATATCAAGTCATCATGCTTTCCATATAGAGTTTCCAATTTGTCCCATATTTTTTTTGGAGTCTTCAATCCCGCAAGATGGAAAAGAAGATCCCGAGAAATAGAGAGGCACAAGAAACCGAAGGCTTCATCCTTCTTGTTTAAGAATCTTGATTTTTCTATGGCTGAACCGGGCTCATCTTCAGTGTCCATGGTGACTCTAAAGAGTCCTCTAGAGGGCAGCTGAATCTCCATATCACCTTTCCATGAGTGGAAATCGTATGGAGTCAAAATATATACTCAAGAGGCCATCTAGATTTGCTGGAGCGAATGCTTCACCTATAGAAAACTTGAAAATGAAAACAGAAAGGGCAATGTAAGGTCGGACAGCCTGCACATTTTAGGCTTTCATCACACCCAGCATAGTTAATCAAGAAAGCTTGATCAACAAGTTCTTTACTTGGGGTATTAAGTGGTAAGCCTTGGCTTCTGGTGCAGTGCTGTATTTTTGAGCTATTGCTCAAATTTCATGCAAAAATATGTCAAAAAGCTTGTTTTTGAGAGATAGAGCTTCGTCCCACTGTGAGCTCTGATACCATATTAATATTGCACATTGATATAGTGACTAAACATCAATCTCATCAAATATTAATCAACAAATAACTCATGAAATGGTGTAATCAGTCTACAGAATGAGTAGCCGCTTTGTATAATCAGATGAAAGAATGATAATACAATACAATGTCATGCTACAAGCATGAATGAATGAGCAATTCAAATCCTCAAGGAGGTCATTCGAATTGAATGAGTGAGTCTAGCTTAACTGAATGTAAGCCATAGTCAACACTCCACTTAACCACTGATCAAAACCCTAATTGACTCAACTGAGCCCTAACTAAAGTCGGAGTGCAATAACTGACTGAGTCTCAACTGAAAGAGATCAGACACATGTCATATCAAGCCAACCATCAAGTGCTAGCGCTTCAATGAATCCAATGAACTCCAATGAGGTTAACTAAATTTGAATTGAACATCAGAATTTGGTGGAGGCGCCCCTGTTGACTCTAGTTCCTTACTTAATCATCAAATAATCAATTAAATGAAAGTAGGCACCTTCACTGCCCTATTTAACTGATTGTAACCACCAGTTAGAAATTAGGTGCATTAGTATCACTTAGATCACCCCCGGAGTACTCTAGTTAGCCTCCCTGAATGTAGGAGAAGGCTAACTTAGCCTCCTTGACTGAAGGTAGGCATGGGTGTGATTGTATGATGTCAATTAATGCTTCAATAATTTCAATTTATGTCAATAATACTTAGGATAGTGGTTTAACTATGCCAATTTGACCAAAAAGAGTGTGTATGGTGGTAAATGTCTCCAACACCATGGACTGCACTATCTATCGATAGTTGATTGGTAACTTGTTGTACTTGACACATTCTCGGCCTGATATCTGTTATGCTGTAAATGTTGTATCAAGATACATGTAGCAGCCTCATGATCTTCATTGGAAGGTAGCCAAGAGGATCCTCCAGTATATTTAGGGAACCAGGACCTATGACATTCACTATGTTGCAGACTCCGAACTAGAGCTAGTTGGATACAAAGATTCTAATTGGGTGGGTGATTCTATTGATCAGAAGTCTACTTTCAGATATGTATTCATATTTGGTGGTGTCCCCATTTGCTAGTCTAGAAAAAATTAGGCTGCCATAGCACTATCTCTAGCAGAGGCCGAGTATCGAGGAGCGGTGAATGCTTGCATCCAAGCAGTTTGGTTGCAAGGCATTCTTTTAGAGTTTGATCTTGGTAGTAATTTGTCCACTGTATTCTTTTGTGAGAATCAAAGTGCTATTAAGATATCCACAGATCCAGTTACCAGGCAGAGGACCAAGCATGTAGAGATCCACATGCACTATATCAGGGAGCTAGTGCACGACAGGACCATCATTCTGAAATACAGCTCGACTGATGAGCAGATTGCAGACATCTTCACCAAGAGATTTTCAGAAAAGAAGTTCACTTACCTCCGTTCACTATTGCGGGTGAGTTCATCAGGGTGATTCAGACTACTTTCAGTATTCAGCTTGAGGGGGGCAGTTTTCCCACTAGGTTTTCCCTCTTTTCCCCACTTAGATTGTTTTTTAGCATTATTTTGGTTTTAGAATTGTACAAGGTGACCTATGGCCTTAGTTTCTAGGGCCCTAACATTTTTATGAATTTATGTTATCTAACTCCTCCTGAGTATAGCTTAAGGGGGGTGTTGGATATATTTACCACCTTACACACTCATTTTGGTCAATTTGGCCTAATTAAACCACTATCCTAAGTATTATTGGCTTAATTAACATCAGTGGAGCATTAAATGTCATTAGCTAGATCAGACCCACGCCTACCTTTAGTCAAGGGGGATAACTTAACCTTCTCCTACATTTGGGGAGGCTAACTGGAGAACTCAGGGGGTGATCTGGGTGATATTAATGCACCTAATTGCTAATTGATGGTTACAATCGGTTAAACAGGGAAGTGAAGGTGCCTCCCATCATTAAATTGATTATTTAATGATTATTTAATGAACTGGAGTCAACAGGAGTGCCTCCAACTACTTTTGAGGTTCAGTTACACTTCAGTTAACCTCATCGGGGTTCATTGGAGTCATTGAAGTGCTACCACTTGATGGTTGGCTTGCTATGACATGTGTCTGATCTCTTTCAGTTGAGACTCAGTTATTTATTGCACTCCGACTTCAGTTAGGGCTCAGTTGAGTCAATTAGGGTTTTGATCAATGGTTAACTTGAGTGTTGACTGTGGCTTACATTCAGTTAAGCTAGACTCACTCATTCAATTCGAATGACCTCCTTAGGAATTCGAATTGCTTGGCATTTCATGCTTGTAGCATGACATTGTATTGTAATTTCTCATTCTTGTGTGAATATACAATGCATCTACTCATTCTGTAGCCCTTTTTCACCATTTTCATGAATTATGGTCATTAATCTATTGATGAGACTGTGTTTAGTCCCTATATCACTGTGCAAGTTTAATACAACAATGCATTCCATTCTGCCCTTTCCCTTAGTTATGAAATAGTTTTTCTTTTGTTCCTCATTGGGGGATGACAACATTCCACACAATTCCATCACTCATGCATTGTTCACTCTCCCGAGTCGCATGGAAGGTGTCTGGTCGTGGTTGTGTAGTGTGGTTCACTATTTGGAGTTTTTTAGTCCATCTACATTGTGTTACAGAGTGGTCTACAAACCTTTTTCTCTTTGTTACAGAGTGAAGCTTGTGTTGTTGTGTTTTCCTAGTGGTTTGTTGTGCAATTCTTAATAGTGGAAGAGGCGTAGTATGTGTTTTATAAACCTATTGTGGAGCCTCAAAATAATATAAGAGTGGTTTGTGAATATCCTATGTACATCCTGAAGAGAACTAGAAGGGAAGGTGTATCCCTAGGGACTGTGTAGTAGAGAAGGGGATACTTCCTTGTGTTGGGTGTGTAGGCACCATGGATTCCTGACCATATAGGTCTTGTGAAGGTGTTCTTAGCTCTATAGATGAGCTCACTACCTTAGCAGTTATTTCTTTCCACTGCCTTAAAATCCTAATAAACCCAAATATAGATTGGCTTGTCTATGAATAATCTGATAAACCCAATTGTACATTGGCTTAGCCGAGCAGCCTAATAAAACCAATTGGTAGTTGTCGTGGTCGTGTCTTGTTGTGCATTTTGGCCTTGTGAGTAATCCCTAGTTGGATAGTATGATAAACCCAAATGTATGTTGGCTTGGCTGAGTGAGCCTGATAAACATAGAATTGTGATAGCATTGTGATGGCTTGACTATGGATATTATGATAAACCCATCAGTTAGTTGTCTTGGATGGTCCTTGTTGTGAAAGTTGGCTTGACTGTGAATAGTATGATAAACCCAACTGTATGTTGGCTTGGTTGAGTAAGCCTGATAAAACCAACAATGTTTGGCTTGTAAGCTTGCAACAAGATAAACCCAACTTATTGTTGGCTTGGCTGGGCAGTATGATAAACCCAACTGAAGGTTGGATTGACTATGTGTGTTATGATATGGATGTGTGTGAGTCTATTGTTCCCTAGTTCCTTATGGAAATCATTCCCATCTCTAGGGTGGAAGTTTTGTTGAGAGATTGATGAACACAACTGGCCTATGGTTAGGTGGAATGTTGTAGCCACATAGCTAGTTGCAGGATAGCTCCATCATCCAAGATAAGTATTCTCTATTATTCTTGTTTATGCAATGTATTTGCATATGAATGACTATACTGGTTAAGTAGAATGCTTATGAATGTGATGAATCCTTGTTAATGTTTCAGTAGAGTTACTGTTGATGAATTTCCATGCATTTGCATCTATATTTTCCTTGTATTTTTTAATGCATTTTTTGTAAGTTCATGGAGGCTAGAAGCATGTTATAGAGTCATAATGCCTTTTCTTAGCATTTCTGCCCCTTGAAATCCCCCTAGGAAAGGAGGAAGGAGAAAATCAGAAGAGAGCGGTTGGAATAAGGAAGAAGGTGGGTTTTTTGCACCCCAAGATCATCCTATAGAAGGATGGAAGGAGGGAAGCAGAAAAATGGCTGAAAGTTCTAAGGAAAAACTTAAATTTCTAATTTCCGAAGTATGAGGTTGGAAAGAGGAAGTTAGAAGTGCAGAAAAGGATAAGGTTGAAAGTTAAGTTCTTTGATTTCTGAATTCTGGGTGGAAGGAGGAAAGGTAGAAGTTGGAAAGGTGATCAAAGGATCCCATCGAACATTCATTCTTCGATTTTTGAGTTCCGGGTGGAAGGAGGAAAGGTTGTCGAAGGATCCCATTGACTGTTGATTCTTCAATTTCTGAGTTTCGGGTAGAAGGCAGAAATGTGGTCAAAGGATTTCGTCAAACATTGATTCTCCAATTTTTTATTTTCGAGGGGGAGGACAAAAGGAGGAGGGAGGAAGGTTAATGTTATATTCATGTTTTGTGCTCCTGGTTCCTAGATTCCACAACAGAAACGAGGAAAGGGGAGTGCAGAAAGGACAGGTCTGGTGTGGAAAAGGGTGTTTTTGGTCACAAAAGGGACCTATCAAGGGAGAAACAACTATTACAGTGGCTTCTAATCCTAAGAATGAAGGTCGAAGAGTGTGTTAATGTCCATGCCTCATGTTTCTAAGGGAGAACAAGGGTTGTTGAACAAATTTTTTTATTTATCCGCATTATGGGGTATGGATAAGTCACAAATTAGTATCAGAGATAATGGTTTGCAGCATTGTGCCTGGATAGGCCAGGTGACTGTCGATAAATGGTTTTTAATTCTGAAATCTCTATGTAGCTAACAAATCATGTTGTTAACACATTTTGCAGAGTCATAGTGCAGATTGAAAAAGTGGGTTTTTGGCTCATCCATGAGAACCTACGGCATGTATGATGCACATAATCCCTATGAGCACGAGGAATATGACATGGGAGAAAACATGTGAGTTGGAAATGTTGATACATAGTGTAATGGGAGAAGATTTCAAGATACTCCACCAAATTTTGCAGCCACCATGAGAATCCTAAGGGTGGAGATGTGAAGTTATAGGGAAGATAATCAAAGGTTTGTTAAAGGTCAGGAAGAGAAAAATCAATTGATTGCAACCATGCTGCATAGTTTGATGGACATCCAAAGGCAGATGAGATTTGGGTACTAGAGAGTAAAACCATAGAGTAGTAAGAGTAGTGCCAGAAGAGGAAAGAGATCCTTGAGTGGGTCATCTAACTCTAAAGGATCCACTGGGGGTTCGATCTCTTCATCTCACAGAGGAAAGAGAAAGAGGTGCTACAGGAAAAACTTAGTTTATGAGCTTAAGAAGGAAATACCTCCTTCCTTTAATGGTGAGATAAGTACTGGACAAGAAGCTAAAGCTTGGCTTCTTGGGATGATGAAATATTTCCAAGTCCAAGACTATTAAGGAAATATGAAGGGTAGGGTATCCATCTTCAACATGAATGGAAGAGCATCTGTATGGTGGGAGCACCTCAAGAAGGTAATGATGATCAATGACAGAAATATCGCGTGGAAACAATTCAAGAAGTATTTCAAGTAGAAGTACTTCTCTGACATGTACTATGATGACAAGATAAAAGAATTCCATGAGCTTACATTGGGACAACAGACAATGGAAGAGTATGCAAACACTTTCTTGGAGATGTTGAGGTATGTCAAATAAATGAAGGATGATAAAGTGAAAATCCAACATTTTCTAAGTGGGCTATCTCAAGCATACAAAGACAGAATTGATTTTTATGAACCTAGAACTTTGGAAGAATAAATAAGGAAAGCTAAGTATTTCTAAGAGAAAATCAAAGGAAAACCTGATATCCATAAGGCATGGAAGGAAAAAAATAATGAGAAGTATTACCAAAGGAATAAATGTTTCAAACCTTCTCACTTCCAGAATCAGCAAAAGTATCCATCATAAGCTATGACTAAGCCAACCAGAGTGATGGGAGAAAAGCCAAGAGATCCATAACAGAACAGAGAACCACTCCAAAGCTGTAGATGTGGATGACCCCACATGCACAGGAATTGTCCATTTGAGGAATTATATGTAAGGATATATTACAATATTCAAGAAGTTGAAATAGTGTGTCAAGTGGCACGTAATGTCCCTAGGATTTATGCAGCACTGGAGGACCGCTAGGAAGATCATCAGTCAAATGTGGTTGAAGTTGTAGGTAATATTGTTGAGCAATCTATTTTTGTTTTGAATGAACCTGGATATACTCACAGTTATCTTACTCCTAGAGTAGTTGAGATTTGTTATTTTAATAATTTAAATCATAGCAAATCATGGCTAGTTCAGCTAGCCACTGGACCCAAGAGGAAAGTTAGTGAAGTGGTAGAGAAATGTCCATTGGTCATGTATGGGTTAGTCACATGTGTAGAATTGAATGTCTTACCAATTGGTTCCTATGATGTTCTAATTGGAATGTATTCATTAGAAATGCACAAAGTTAATATTGATTGTTACAACAAGACTTTTGAATGCATGGATGAAGAAGGAACCCAAAGGGTTGTAAGAGGCATTCCAAAGGTGATTTCTATTAGGAAGATTTCAGCAATGCAGCTGAAGAGGTGTTGTAGGAAATGTTGCAGAGCGTATGTAGATCATGTTTTGGAGGAAAAAAATAATGAAACTCTGAGGTTGGAGGACTTTCCTATATTGTCGAAATTCAGGGATGTTTTTCATGAGGAAATTCCAGGACTTCCTCCAAAGAGGGACATTGATTTCATAATTGAACTTGTGCTAGGAGCAGCACCAATGTCTAAGACACCGTACAAGATGAGTACACCAAAAATGATAGAGTTGAAGATGCAAATGCGGGATTTTTTGGAGGAGTATATCAAGCCAAGTGTGTCTCCTTTGGGAGCACCAATTCTTCTTGTGAAAAATAAACATGGTACACTCAGGTTGTGTATTGATTACAGAAAGCTGAACAAAGTCATTGTGAATAAAAAATACCCTTTACCTCGGATTGATGACCTATTTCATAAAATGAAAGGATTTTTAATGTCCCTTTTTTTGAAATTTTATCAAAATACCAATTCTTCAATTATGTCACAATGTACTCAAATTCAACTTGTTACAACTCTAGTTAAATGGATTCAATTGATCCCAAAATTCCTCCAATTACTTTCAAAATTGGTGAGGAAGGTCCTGAGGGGTGATGGGAAATATGAGAAAATCTATCAGACATATAATCAATTGATATACCCAACCATGGTCTACAATTTTCAAGGGAAGAAGTTTCGAGACAAGACTAGTCAATTTTGGAGGTGGAAATCCCCCTGGGTCCTGGAACAAATCTCTTCCAAGCACTGTAAAAACTTCACTAATTGTGGGTATGATACTTGGATATGTTATCAAACATTAATTATATTATATTTTCAGAATAATATGTGTTTTTTGGGTCGAATAGGTTTTCAAGAGGACTCCATGAATTTACTAGTAGTTTTGAGGTTCCAACACCCAATGGTAGATGACTCCAAATAGCTCCAAATGATCCCAAATTGTACCCAAAGGTGTATGAGTGATATAATAAATTAATTATAATTTTTATGTATGTATTATGTCCTTCCAATTACTTTTTAAATTCTATATCAAATTCTGAATAAGATAGATTCTTTAACTAGCAATTTTGGGGCTCAAATCCCCCGAGTAATTGTCAGAATGGCTTCCCAAATGTACAGAAACCCACTCGAAATATAAAATTTAGGAAGGGGATGTATATAGGAAATAAAAATGGACTCATATTCTGAAACAATAAAACTCCCATGGTTATTATCACTTCCTTCAATCCGATATATAAAAACTAGTTTTTAACCCTTGGGGAAATGAGGTGCAATTTAACCCAATGGTTATGGAATTCGACCCAATGGCCAAAAAATATTAGTTAATGAATATGAGACCTAAAATATGCTTCTGTTACATTCCATTCATGCTTGAATAATCAATATTT
This sequence comes from Pseudotsuga menziesii, assembly GCA_001517045.1. Taxonomy (NCBI): domain Eukaryota; kingdom Viridiplantae; phylum Streptophyta; class Pinopsida; order Pinales; family Pinaceae; genus Pseudotsuga; species Pseudotsuga menziesii. Next base: position 180,006 of record LPNX010839427.1, read on the forward strand.
TACACATTTATTCAAATCTACCAATATTATAAGAGTTTTCAACAAGGAAGTGGGAAATGACATTGTTTCTTTATTACTGATCAATAATACATAAAATATCTTGGTAGTTTGACCTGATAAATTTATGAATAGAGAGAGAATAGCTCGTTAAAAAATATAAATGGCTCACCAAGTGCGCCTCACTCCATCGGGCTGAAATATGGTGAAAGAATGTGAGATGGGAGGGGGAATGAGCTGAATGATGAAGTTTCCACAAGATGATGTAGCTGAAACTATATATTATAACTCCATTTAATTTCCTTTAAATACCTGAGTGGCCTCTCCAATCACTAATTAGGATGGGAATATTTCACCCTCGAAATTGGCTCAAGCATGAACTTGTCACTCACTAGCTCTCTCTCTTCACAACAAAAAATTTCACAACTGATCAAAAGCTCCTTCTCATGGATTCTCTCTGAATTTTATAAAAATTAATGGTCTCCTCAACTTCCAAATACATCCATAAACAAAATCAAAGTCGAATTGGTGTGGCTGCTCATGCTATGCCATGTGGCCTCTCTCTTCACCTTCCATCTTCTCCTAAATTGAGTAGAAACCCATTGGGCTTCTCAAAATCTCATGAGAGATCTATTGGATGCTCTATTTCGACCTGATATGTCAAATATGTTAGATGTCAACCTTCATATTTGACTTGTGTCATAACTGTCATAGAATCTCCATCATTGGTGTCATATATGTCATAAGTGTAAGGGGAATCTAATCAAGTGTCCATGAAACTCCCCATTTGGAACTTCCTTGCTTGTGTAAGTTGTTGGTGAAAAAAATTAAACAATTTATAACATATATTCAATGATTTAATTGTCAACCTAGAGAGATCGTAAACTTAGAAGCGCAAGCAACACATATGCAGGATCGAAGTGATACTAACCTATTCTATAACTGAAACTGAATCTAGTTTATGAAAACAAGAAATTGTTATGAAAATAAATCTATTTGCAGAAAACATGAAATTGCATAAATTAAAATTTGTAAATAAATACTGAAATTATATATGCGAGCTCACGACAAGTCTATACTAACAATTCATAAGAAAGAAATTTCTTAAATTCTATCCTAACAATTCATAAGAAAGAAATTTCTTAAATTCTATCCTAACAATTCATAAGAAAGAAACTCAAATTAACATGAGAGAATAAAAGGATTTGCATTAAAGCATCATCTCCATTACATAACAATCAAAATCCACTCTTACACTAACTCTCAAAAGACATAAAATATTCTCTACTTCCATTCCACTAGAGAGGCCTCTAACAAAATGAGGAGAGAGCCCTCCTATTTAGGTATGAATTCAAGATAACTAATCATAATTACAATCCACTTTCCTCTCAACTGATCCCTCAAAATCCTCCAACATACCCACTTTCCTCTCAACTTATCCCTTTAAGTCCTCCAATAAATATTGGATGAGATATGCTCTCCACATTTACATAATTATCTCCTTGAAATTAGCTTGAATTATCTCCTTTAAATCTTGAAAAGATGGAGAAAACATTCGGGAAGCTTTTGAATACTCCTTGGTTGAAAGCTTCAAATATCCCTACATTACAAAGCTCACACAAATATTTGAGATATATATGAAAAATATATTAATTTCTAATATTTAATCAAGAATTCTCTTAAAAATACTCAAAAAAAAAAAATTAGAAAATGGTAATATAAACCCATATGTATTATCAAAGTGGTCGAAATTAATGGTTTTATGGAAGGATAAAATAGGAATTGTTGTCCACCGATTGCACACCAGCAGCAGAAATCTTCCGAAAGCTATCTCCTCACTTGAGAAAGTGGGAGAGGTATGAACTTGGGGGCAAGCACAAAGCTAGGTACTGTCACCTACTCCTAGCTCCTCCGTTTAGGCTAACTCCTAACGAAGCCAAGGGGGTAGTCCTTAACAAAGAGTTTTCTATAGCTCAATGTTTAAGTTAAGTTTTAAGATGTTTTGGATGTGGATGGATGTTGTTTAGGAGTTAATTGTGATTAGAAATGATTAAGTTTATGAATATGACACGTAAATCAGAGCAATCCACGTTGCTAGCAAGAGACTGAAAGATAAACAAATATTCCAGACTTGTAACTTAAGCATTCAGATATAATCAGCAAAAACAAACCATAGATAGTTGATCAAGATAGAATATTACTCAATTATAACGAAGGACTAGTGCCTTATGGAGTCAAATAAATGCGTGAAATAAAGTCTAGGAATTAAGCTAGTGAATATTAGGTTTTGCAAGTGCTCTTGGTAGATTTTAAGAATTTTAAAAAATTCTCTTGATTAGGGTGTCAATGAAGGTTTGTCAAATCTGGGAGACTCTTCTAAGTTTCCTCCATTTAAGACATGTCGGGCCTACCCAGTATCCCAAGCTGATATTTTCAAGTGACCAGCTAGTCAGGAATCTAAGACAGCGGGAGCTTCCAGTGCCTCTAATAGGAAGTACTTTGGAAGGATCTTCAAGGGTGTTTAAGGATTATTAAATTACTCCTGTAGGGTTTAAATATCCAATGTCATTTCTGGGTATTCCAATCTAGGATCGGTCAGAGCATACTCCAGCAAGGAGGGAAGGGAGTTAATTAATTAAAGGGGTATATGTGTTGAAGATTTTATTAAAACAATTAATTAGACTCTCCGACAGAGAGTTCTCTTGACCCCATCTTATGACAGTGGTTCAAGAGACTTAGCTAATCTATATGTAGCTAATGCAAGGATTGTGCAAACTTAGGATGGTCTCCGATATAGAGTTCTCTTGACTTGTGGTTTTGCAAGTTCAAGATTCCTAAATAATTAATTGATTAAACAAGCACAACAATTAAGATGAAATTTGTTGATTAAAATCTCCGACAGAGAGCACTCTTGATCCACCTTATGGTGAGATTCAAGAGATTTTGGTTATTTTTATGATTTGACAATTATATAACAAGATACCAAAATGCAATAATAAATATAGAAATTAGCGTTTATACTAAGGAATAACTAGCAATTAGCAAAAACGGAAACTAAGACTAAGCAAAGAACTAAGCTAATTGCTTAAAGGAAACTACACTAAAAAATCATGGATAATGACATAACACCCTTGCCCCAAATAGGGGAAGTATAAAAGAAATGAGACTTGATCCTAGTAGCCCTTTTTATTAGTTTTTTACAATGATGATGTGTTCTTTGCTTCTTGAAAGAACAAGTAAAGAAGGGGATTGAGAGAAGAGGGAGAGAGACTTTTTGTTCTTTTGCACTCCTTGCTTGCTTGTGGCTTTTGGGCTATCCTTCACCTGCTTGAAACTAAGAGATATAGACATGCACTTGTTATAGGATTACTTGAGAAAAAATAACTTGAAAATAAATCTACAAACTAGATAAAAACAACTACCCAAACTTACCTAAAAAAAGGGAGAGAAGAGGAAAGAGAAAGGCAAGGCAAGAGAGGGGGAAAAGGAGTGAAAAGAGGACAAAAGGAAAGTCAAAGAAGGCTAGAAACTAAGAGAGAAAGAGAGCTGCAAATTAGAGAAAGAGGGCTGCAAATGAGGGTAAAAAAAGCTGAAAGTACAGCCCAAAAGATGGTTGAAGAGGAGGATGGAAATGGGCTGCAAAAAGTGGAAACAAAGATGCAAAAGAGGGCTGTCCAAAAGGGTGAAAAAATGGACAAATGGAAAGAAAAAAAAAGGAAGGAAAGGCTGTAAATAAAAGGCCTAAAAGGATGAAAGTACATCCCAAAAGATGGTCCAAAAAGAGGATGGAAAGGGGCTGCAAAAAGTGGAGAAATGAGGCAAAACAGGGGTGTCCAAAAAGGTGAAAAGTTGGGAAAAGTGGACAGCGAACTAAGGGAAGGAATGGCTGCAAAAAGAAGGCCTAAAAGGCTGCAAAAAGTAAACAGGGCAGCCAACCGGGGCAAAGACTAAGTGAATGAATGTTCACTTTAGCCAAAACGTGCCCTAATCCCAAGAAAATAAAGATTTTTATAAAATTTTGAGAGATGAATAATATGAAAGAAACACTCAAACCTGTGGTACTTTGATGGGGTTTGGATTCTTTTGGATCTTGAATATTTGGAAGTTTCCTTGGCTTCGAGAGGAGAGGATGCACTTGAGCTCAAACTCCTACTCGCTTCAATGAGATGACCAGCACAATTTCAACTCAATACTTGCTAACAATGGATTAGATCATGTATGTTTGGTAAATAAAAATGTAAAGAGCATGTCATACAACTGAATAATTGATGCTACTTTAATTCATAGAAACAAAACCATAAAAGATCAAATTGTAACATCAAATGATCAATCTTACGTGCTTATAGAAGCCTTCTAAAGCATGAGCTATTATCCAATCCTAAGCAATAAAAGACAAAAATTGAAACATTTCATCTCATTCGCCAATTGTTTATCTACATTCACACACCATGTATGCCTCCAAAGCCTTAAAATTTATTATATGGTTACAAAAGCAACAAGCATTACAGTAATTCACCAGAGGTTGTTTGCATAAAGATCCATCCGAATAGAGCTAAAGGAGCCTCTATTTGTACAATGAGAGAGTGCTAAAACCCTAAAACCAATCCTCAAACCCTAACCAGCCTTGCCACCAAACAGAGGTCCAAACCTAAATCAAAGAACTGGGAGTGAGGGGAGGCCTCCGCCCAGGCAAGGCACCCCCACTACAACCCTAAACACTAAAATCCACCCTGCTACATGGGAAAGTTTCCTGCTAGGTATGGAAACCTACTTTGTTAGGTCTGGGAATCCTACTGATGGTGTAAGCTTCAGTCTTCACCTCGATCAAATCATCGGACCAATGAGAGATCTCCATCTCATCTTTAGTTGCAGATGACATGTCTGATAACTGATAATAAATTAATTAATCTCTTAATGATGGCTGAAGCTGAGTTATGATAACTAAAATCATCATAAGTGTTCCATGAGATGCCATTTAGCCTTTTGTTTTACTAAATTTGTATTAATTTGGAGAGTTTTAGTTTTCTCCAAAATAATCATTTTTTTTAATAAAAATCATTTTTTTTCATAAAATCAATTTTTTACTCAAAACTGACTTTTTTAAGTAAAAAGGAATTATGTGTCCGATTGCTTATCTAAAAGTTGGTTCTGACTAGTTGGATGATCAAGAATGATTTTTGGCTTAAGGTTAGAGGCTTCAATCGCTGAATTCAGATCTAGATCATGAATGGGTTTTCCCCATTTAATTTATGGAAAAATTAACCCAAAAAACTTAGGAAAAGTAATTACATTAGAGGAAATTTGGGGTCTAAAATGGGCCTTATAAGAAAACGTGCCAAAATAAGTTTTTGTGAGTTGGAATTCAAGAACCAATAGAATTTCAATAAAATAAGTCAACCATAATGGTTGAATTGACATATTTGTCATTAAAAAAAACTACTTTTTTTGTTCGTATTTTTGACATATCTCATTGTGTTTTTACTCAAATTTCGATTGGGAGAGCTCGTTGGATGCGGAATTTGATTCCGCATCCAACGAGTACCCATGCTGCATACTTTTGATGGACCCCACTACCCCAAAAATAAGAAATACCTGAAAAACGTGATGATGACATCATCATCACATTTTTTTAGGTATTTCTTGTTTTTGGGGTAGCAGGGTCCGTCAAAAGTATGTAGTGTGGGTACTCGTTGGATGCGGAATCAAATTACGCATCCAACGAGCTCTCCCGATCGAAATTTGAGTAAAAACATAGGGAGATATGTCGAAAATACGA
>LPNX010839427.1:185995-205797 GCA_001517045.1 Pseudotsuga menziesii
AAAAATTAAAAAATTAAAAAAATAATTTTTCACTGTTCGAAAAAGATTTTTTCGAATTTTTTTTATGTGTCCAGATGACTTAGGACATGACCATGATCTATCTAAATAATGTATAGTAGGCTTATAACACTCAGTTGGGCTGTAATAACCCCCCAAGGCCCATAATTCAACATCGGGCATTCTAGCTTTAGAAGAAGCAGGAGAAAACCTCGTTAATTATACTCGGCTGAAGGCAGAGCATAATTGTCAGGGGAAAAAAACTCCCTGGAATACCCTATTTGAGATTCTACGTCTCAAGATACTGAACCACTCAAAAATATCCTACTAGCACATTTTATTACAAACCCCACGGGGCCATGGTCAAAATTATTCAAATAAAAATGTGACTAGCCAATATTGGCTAGACAAGCAGACAGATCAACTGATACACTGGAATCAGACTTTTGAACAAGTCTGTTAACCCGTGGCTCCTCAGGTAACCCAACTTATGGTACAAAAAGTTGGATAACATGTTGCTCCAACTGCGGGACATGTGCTCGATCTAGTCTCTTATGCAAGGAGAGCATATGAGAACCCCAAGAATCTCTGGTATCCATATCCTGTAAAAACATCTCAAATTGACAAGAAAACCTTAGTAGCACAAGTTTTATGAAAAAGAGCCAATGATCCAAAAGTTGCTTTATTCAAAGAAAAAACTTCACTGAAAAATTTATTTATTTCTAAGTACATAAAGAAAATGCTAAAGTAAACGCTCACTTTAAGGAGCTTATTTTCCTACTCTAAGCATGATACACAAAAGGTTAGGTGTAATCATAAATCCAGTGTAGCCATCTAAGCATTTTATTAATATAAAAAAGTTTTGCCTTGTCTTTGGTTACCAGTCAAATTAAGGACATAATTTCCAGAAAATGCAAACCTGCGTGATGATCCATAATGGGTGGGCTGGATGGGGAATCGTAGGCATGATTAATGTTGTCAAACTTCTTCCCAAACTGGTAGGTGCTTGCGTAGGCTGCTTCTATCCATGACTGGATAGTGTTGATATACAAATTGAGATGATGCGGCAAGTCGACTACTCCATCATGCTGATCATCAAGGCTTATGAAATAATAACTCGTTGTATAATAAGCCCCAAGCTGCTTCAAAACATAAGGAACGTCTATATGTGTAGACGATGTTCGAGAAAAAAACTTCAACTAGTTGCATCCCATCTGATTCTTCACTGCACTGCTTTTTTGAATCCTTATTATTGATACTCAGATACAATTCTGATTGCTCATATGAAAACTCTGACTGCTCCTCTTTTAAAACTTTCATAAGTCTCAGAATAACAACTCGCCTTGCTGGACACATCATAGATGAGATTCTCAAAAATATTTTCAAAAGTATCATAGGTTGGATTTTCAATAAAAATACAATAATTATCATCGCCATCTATGTCGGATATGAGAGATGCTTCATCACTGGTATCAAGTCCCTGGCTACACTCCTCATTCCGCTCAAAACAACCTTATTCAAAAAGTTGGGTTTCAAAGATATCACATGGGACCCAACTTTCCAAATATTTGTCATCCGGTGGAGAGCATGGAGGAATCTCATCACATGAAACTTCTAAGATTGGATTTTCAATTAAAGTCTCGTAGTTGTCATTCATCTTAGAAGAAAGGGGTTCTTCCTCACTTCTATCACATTACTGGCTATATCCCTCCTCATGATCATAGTCATCTTCTTCAGAAAAAAGGTCACAAGGTAGTAAACCTTCCAAACTATCATCATTATGCTCATTAGTAGGATTAGTGCTAAAGTTTTCAGTGAGGTTATCCAATTGTTGACTATAAGCTTCAACTTGACATCGGGTTTCTGTGGTGACAGGATGGAGCTTTCAAACTACATTAATGTACTCAGGCTCTCTTGAATTTTGTTTTGCCTCTCTCCAACTTTCTCCAGAAATATCATGCATGTCCTCTACATAGTTTATGTACTCAGGCTCGCTTGATGATGCTTTAGGACCACAACCCTCTGGAAAACCATGCTCCTGAATATAGCATGCATAATAGTAGAAAGATTCTTCATGAAGGTCTTCACATGCCCTACAAAATGGCGTGTAAGTTTCAGCCACATTAGTGGCCTCTAGGTGATGAGGAGGCCTCTGCTCATGGTTGGGGTTCTTTCTATGCCATGTTGGTTTTGCAGGGAAAGCTCTAGGAGGTGGTGGAGGTTAAGTTCTTTCAACAGTTATGAACCTATTATGAATTTCCTTTAACTGTGCTAAATGTTTCTATCCCACCTCCTCCATATTCTTCTTCATCTCCCTTTTCATTTCAATCATTTGTTTTTTGTAGGAATCCTTCATAGCTTCTAAAGGATCCTTGTATTTAGGTTCACTAATTTTCAAAGGATTTGAAGACCTTGAATAACCCTGGAGGTTAGATTCACCAGATGACTGCATATTCTTATCAATTTTAATGGCCAAATTCTGAGCTTGAAGCAGTGTGGTTGGATCCTTGTCTCTAATCTTGTACCGGATCTTGCCAAATGTTTCTATGTAATAATCCAAAGTAGAAGCTGCAGGAGGAGCATAAGTAGTAGGGATGGAATTTGATAACTCTATGAACCTATTGTTGAATTCATCCATTGTTTTAGTTTCAGACTTCTTTATGCTGGTCAAAGATGCTACTAGATGTCTAGGCTCCTTTCTGCTGGAAAACTTTCCAAGGAAAGCAGCCTTGAAGTCTGCTAAGGTGGTGAAAGAATTGTCCGGAAAATTATCGTACCAGTTGCCAGCCTTTCCATCCAAAGACAAGGCGAACAAGGTCATGTAAACATCTTCATGCCTATTAGTACCCTTGACATGGGCACCACAGTGTCTGGTGAAATTCTTGATATGTTGCTCAACATATAGGGAGGCATCAGTGCCATTATATGTCGTAAGCTTTTCGATAGCCTTGTTAGCGATATCATGAGGATGAACTGCTATCTGAGCAAAGTTAAGTTGAGTAAAAAAAACACCCATCGGATTAAGGAAACAATTATTATTTTGCAAATTTTCTAAGTTTAAAAAAAATAAAAGATGGATGTCTGAAACAAACTCAGATCCAAGTTCTGCAAGGATCCTGAGAGAAGATAGTTTGTTTAATCTCCTCCTTCAGACCTTTTCGGGGTCAGGGATGAAATCGATCAAACCTACAGAGTTTCTTCTAGTAGAATACCCTTGGGTGTTAACTGACAGTGGAGTCGCCAAGTGGACTTAAGTCTAATTTCGGAGAGTGATTGGACTAAAATCTACCAAAAAGGAAAAAGGTAAAAGACTAAAAGAAACAAAGGTCGTCCAGGAACAAAAATATTTGTCCCCGGCAACGGCACCAAAAGATGTTGTCCATCGATTGCACACCAGCAGCAGAAATCTTTCGAAAGTTATCTCCTCACTTGAGAAAGTGGGAGAGGTGTGCCCTTGGGGGCAAGCACAGAGCTAGGTACTATCACCTACTCCTAGCTCCTCCATTTACACTAACTCCTAATGAAGCCAAGGGGGGTAGTCCCTAACAAAGAGTTTTCTATGCTCAATGTTTAAGTTAAGTTTTAAGATGTTTTGGATGTGGATGGATGTTTTTTAGGAGTTAATTGTGATTATAAATGATTAAGTTTATGAATATGACACGTAAATCAGAGCAATCCATGTTGCTAGCAAGAGATTGAAAGATAAACAAATATTCTAGACTTGTAACTTAAGCATTCAGATATAATCAGCAAAAATAAACCATAGACAGTTGATCAAGATAGAAGATTACTCAATTATAACGAAGGACCAGTGCCTTATGGATTCAAATAAATGCGTGAAATAAAGTCTAGGAATTACGCTAGTGAATATTAGGTTTTGCAAGTGCTCTTGGTAGATTTTAAGAATTTTAAAAAATTCTCTTGATTAGGGTGTCAATGAAGGTTTGTCAAAGCTGGGAGACTCTTCTAAGTTTCCTCCGTTTAAGACATGTCGGGCCCGCCCAATATCCCAGGATGATATTGTCAAGTGACCAGCTAACCGGGACTCTAAGACAGTGGGAGGTTTCAGTGCCTCTAATAGGAAGTACTTTGGAAGTATCCCTACAACAACGTTGTGTTGGTTAAGGGTGTTTAAGGGATATTAAATTACTCTTGTAGGGTCTAAAGATCCAATGTTGTTTCTGGGTATTCCAATATAGGATCGGTCAAAGCATACTCCGGCAAGGAAGGAAGGGAGTTAATTAATTAAAGGGTATGTGTGTTGAAGATTTTATTAAAACAATTAATTAGACTCTCCGACAGAGAGTTCTCTTGACCCCGTCTTATGACAGTGGTTCAAGAGACTTAGCTAATCTATATGCAGTTAATGCAGGGATTGTGCAAACTTAGGATGCTCTCCGATAGATAGTGCTCTTGACTTTTTTTTTTCAAGTTCAAGAGTATTAAATAATTAATTGATTAAACAAGCACAACAATTAAGATGAAAGTTGTTGATTAAACTCTCCGACAGAGAGCACTCTTGATCCACCTTACAGTAAGATTCAAGAGATTTTGGTTATTTTTATGATTTGACAATTATATAATAGGATACCAAAATGCAATAATGAATATAGAAATTAGTGTTTATACTAAGGAATAACTAGCAATTAGCAAAAATGGAAACTAAGACTAAGCAAAGAACTAAGCTAATTGCTTAAAGGAAACTACACTAAAAAATCATGAAAAATGACACAACACCCTTCCCCCAAATAGAAGAAGTATAAACGAAAGGAGACTTGCTACCAATAACCCTTTTCATTAGTTTTTTACAATGATGATGTGTTCTTTGCTTCTTGGAAGAACATGTAAAGAAGGGGATTGAGAGAAGAGGGAGAGAGTCTTTTTGTTCTTTTGCACTTCTTGCTTGCTTGTGGCCTTTGGGCTCTCCTTCACCTGCCTAAAACTAAGATCTCTAGACATACACTTGTTATAGGATTAGTTGATAAAAAATAACTTGAAAATAAATCTACAAACTAGATAAAAGAAACTACCCAAACTTACCAAAAAGAAGGGAGAGAAGAGGAAAGAGAAAGGCAAGGCAAGAGAGGAGGAAAATGAGTGAAGAGAGGAAAAAAGACAAGTCAAATAAGGCTGGAAACTAAGGGAGAAAGAGGGCTGCAAATCAAAGAAAGAGGGCTGTGAATGAGGGTAAAAAGGCTAAAAGTATAGCCCAAAAGATGGTTGAAGAGGAGGATGGAAAGGGGTTGCAAAACGTGGAAACAAAGAGGCAAAAGAGGGCCGTCCAAAAGGGTGAAAAAGTGGACAAATGGACAGCGAACAAAAAGAAGGAAAGACTGCAAACAGAAGGCCTAAAGGGCTGAAAGTATAGCCCAAAAGATGGCCCAAAAAGAGGATGGAAAGGGGCTGCAAAAAGTGGAGAAAGGAGGCAAAACAGGGCTGTCCAAAAAGGTGAAAAGTTGGGAAAAGTGGACAGCGAACTAAGGGAAAGAATGGCTGCAAAAAGAAGGCCTAAAAGGCTGCAAAAAGTAAACAGGGAAGCCAACCGGGGCAAAGGCTAAGTGGATGAATGTTCACTTTAGCCAAAACGTGCCCTAATCCCAAGAAAATAAAGATTTTTGTAAAATTTTGAGAGATGAATAATATGAAATAAACACTCAAACTTGTGGTACTTTGATGGGGTTTGGATTATTTTGGATATTAAAGATTTGGAAGTTTCCTTGGCTTCGAGAGGAGAGGATGCACCTGATCTCAAATTCCTACTCGCTTCAATGAGATGACCTGCACAATTTCAACTCAATACTTGCAAACAATGGATTAGATCATGTATGTTTGACAGTGATGATTTTAAGGAACCGTACTTATTAAAAATTGTATAAATGTTGGCGAATATTACCAATTCTTAAAACGCCAACTATAAAATGATTGGCGATATTTTTCAAATAATATTTTAATTTCCAAGGATTTTATATCATTTGTATAATAATTTGGCAATTTTTAGGGTGAAAAAATTTCACCCCATCAAAATTGGGTGAAACAGGGCTTCAAAAAATGCAAAATGGCGAATCTTTTTTGGGAGAAAAACATGGAAAAATAGCCCACTGGGCTAAATTTCACCCCTAAAATTATCCCTCATGTTTGGTAAATAAAAATGTAAAGAGCATGTCATATAACTGAATAATCGATGCTACTTTAATTCATAGAAACAAAACCATAAAAGATCAAATTGTAACATCAAATGATCAATCTTATGTGCTTATAGAAGCCTTCTAAAGCATGAGCTATTATCCAATCCTAAGCAATAAAAGACAAAAATTGAAACATTTCACCTCATTCGCCAATTGTTCATCAACATTCACAGACCATGTATGCCTCCAAAGCCTTAAAATTTATTATACGGTTGCAAAAGAAACAAGCATTACAGTAATTCACCAGAGGTTCTTTGCATAAAGATCCATCCAAATAGAGCTAAAGGAGCCTCTATTTGTACAATGGCAGAGTGCTAAAACCCTAAAACTAATCCTCAAACCCTAAACATCATGGCCACCAAACAGAGGTCCAAACCTAAATCGAAGAACCGAGAGTGAGGGGAGGCCTCCACCCAGGCAAGGTACCCCCACTCCAACCCTAAACACAAAAATCCACTCCGATGCATGGGAAAGCTGCCTGCTAGGTCTGGAAACCTACTTTGTTAGGTCTGGGAAGCCTACTGTTGGTGTAAGATTTATCTTTCACCTTGATCAAATCACCGGACCAATGAGAGCTCTCCATCTCATCTTTAGCTGTGTTGGGATTCGGACCTTGAAGGTCATTAATTTTGGCAACTCCGCGGTTTTGGTGTAAAGCTTGTAAGTGGATTTGCGGTCCAAAATAGTCTTAGGGGTTTCGAGATTGGGTCGAAGCCCCTCTTTTTGTAAATGACCCATGGTTTTTGGTTTGTGGGTACCCATGGTTTAAGCCCATGGTATTGTAATAGTGCACTTGTATAAATAGGCACTTATGTAAAGGAGTCAAGTAGGTTTTAAAGGATTTTGATGTATGATGATTTGATGCGAAGAAGTTAAGGTCTATTTTTGGGTTTAAGGTTAAGTCCTAGCTGAGTGCATGGATGACCTCTGCAGCTGAGTGCACAGAGGGTTTTGAAGAAGGTTAAGTCCCAGCTGAGTGCGCAGATGGTTTTAGAAGGAAAGTGCTCCAGCTAAGTGCACAGCTTCGGGTTGTTGAAAGGATTTGTAGCTGAGTGCGCAGATCGGAACTGTGTGTTTGTAAAGTGTTGAATATAAACGCAATTCTGTGGACGTAGCCCCTACACTGGGGGTGAACCACGTATATCTTGTGTTGTGGTGGTTCTTGTTATTTTGTTTCTGTTATGTTTTATGCATTTGATAAGTAAATGAATGATAAATTAAGATAAACTGCTAAGTATTAACTTCACTATGAATTCCCAGTTAAGGGTTAAGCAAGAAACTGTCTTTTATCTAAACTGCGAAGTTATTTAAGTGAATGTTGAAGATTTGTATTACATAAGTATTCTTTGTTAAGGATAAATGTACAGTAATATCCCTCTTCTGCCTGCAGAAACCTGATTCTGTGAAACCCCATAGCTGTTTCGGGTGAGACTGCAACCTGTTCGCAGGTTGTTGCCGAAAGGGCCAACACTGTGGGTCTGTTTGTTGGTGCGAAGATAAAAGGATAAGAACTCGGGTCTGACCTATGCCCAACAAATTGGTTCCATTTCCGGCTGAACCAGTATCTACTTCAAGAGGGATCTACGTCGTACCTGGAGGGATATTTTTTGGAGGCCCTCAGTGAAAGAAATCAGTGACTGGATTGAAGATACTTATCTAAAATTTGCTGAACAAGAAAAGAAGGACCCTCGTCGTAGCTCAGACGACTTCTTGCAAAGGTATGTTTTTACTGATAGTTATGAAATTTTCTTTGGTAGTATCCACATAGAATTGCACCAGTGGTTATCCAGGTTGACAGAAATAAAGACAAAATTCAAAGAAGATCAATCTCCTGACTGGACCCCAGAAAGAATTAAGTTGTTGAAAAGTGTGAACAACGCAGTATCAAGAGCTATTGACTTCAGGACAATGCGAACCCTTGAAGCATTTGTGACGGAGTTTGCCATCGACACACATACTTCTTTCAACGAAGCAGAAAGACAGTTTTTCAAAGGACCAAAGGGTAAGTACCTGAATGCATTAAGCCTGAAAATTAAAATGCTCTTGGCTGAGAAAGGAATATTGCTTATCGAATCAGATTGCTAGATTTATTGCTACTAACCTATGTTTGGAAGTGAAAGTGACTTCGACGAGCAAAGTGGTTTGCTTCGCAACGGTAAAAGATACAAGAGAGCTCTTGGATCCTATACCTTAGGCCAGAATACCGATTATACTCCATTAACTGTAGAATAATCTGAATCTAAAGAAACCCCTTTTGTTAGAATCCCTCCTATCACTCTGCAGCAAAGAACTGTTATCCCTGAGAACCCATCGTAGTTTGAAAGTAACCATAGCCCAAGTAGTCCTGTCACAAGTTAGTCTACCTCAAAAAGTTCCCTTCCTCCTATTACCAGTCTTCCCCCTCCTCCTCCCCCTCCCCCCCCCCCCGCCCCCCTCGATCCAATATGGCCCATGTGAATGATGATATCAAGCTCCGAGTCTTTAAAGGAACTCGATCAGAGGATCTAGAACAGTTTTTGTTCTTATGCGAAGCTGTTTGGACTGCTAAGAATATTATGGATCAAAATACAAGAAGAGTGCAGCTAGTCACCTCTTTCAGAGACTGAGCTTTGACCTGGTTTATGAAGTTTTCCAGTACTCAGAACTATATCTTGGCTGATATTAAAAAAACAATGATCAAAGAGTTCAAGAATCCTAAATCAGAGTCACAGTGTATAACTGAACTAAAAGAAATTCAGCAGAAGCGAGGTGAATCAGTTTGGGACTTTGATAAGAGGTTCAAGGTTTTGTTGGATCAAGTTAGCTTCACTATTGGATGAGAACAACATAAAGAATGGTTCATCACAGCACTATTGCCTCATATCAGGACTCCACTTATGCAACAGAAGGTTGCTGATCAGCAAGAGGCGTTGGAAATTGCTATGAAACTTGAAACAACTCATGTTGGAGATAATTCTGGAATAGCCTAGATACAAGCACAGTTAGCAAAAATGGCTTTGGAGCTTCACGACATGAAAAAAGGGAAATCTATTCACGAAGAGGTTTGGTGTACATGATGTAAGATAGAAGTTCATGACAAACAACAGTGTCCTGCATTAAGAAATTATTTGAATACTGGTGCACCGAACCCATTTAACCCTACTGTCCTATATTGTCAGATCTGTAGAACAACTGGCCAGCATCGACTTGAAGATTTCTATCTGCTACAAAGATATGTTCAAGTACCTAAGAATCCCTACTGCAAGTTCTGTAATTCAGTTGGACACAACGAAGACGAATGTCGCATATTTGACCTCATGAGAGAGTGAACCTATGATGCTTATAGGGTACAACCTGATGCACAAGGAAATGATGGATATGGTTACCGTGGTAGCACATCAGGTCGAGGTAATTTCAGAGGTCATGGTCGTGGTGTTATGCCTGGAAGAGGTCGAGGCCGGGTTATTTGCTATAACTGTAATCAGGAAGGACATGTAGCTAGAGACTGTCAGAACCCCACTACGACATGTCGATATTGCAGAGCAGTCGATCATGTGATTGAGCAATGTCCATAGTTGATAGCCAATATACAAGAAAGAAATGGCCCTCCTACTCAGAATGTTTAGATGATTGCTGTAGAGAAACGACCTGTCCCAGCCGTTAACATTGTTACAAGGAGTGGAGCTACGACATAGGTGTATAATAAGGGGAAACAGCCTGACGAGGCTTGGGTTTGCAAGACCCCAGAATAAATCCCAACCTTCGACGTTGGAAGAGAAAAAGGAACATTTATGGAAGCTAAAAAAGACTTTGCTGATCCAAGAACATCAACAGCAACTACGGAATAGCATCAAAAGCAGTTACAATCCCAAGAAGCTTCGCCGGATCAAGTAAGTACACTGACATCATTTTTACAGAGTTGTATGAAGCTATTAAGGAATCAGAATTCTTTGAATGAGTTACAGAAAGTTATTGCATCTTGCGAACCTCAACGAAGCTCTGATAGAGGAAAAAATGTTAATAGAGTTAGAAGGACTAGAAGAGAAATGAGATTGCATGCTCAGATAGGATATTATGACATGATTGATATCATTTTAGACCTGGGATCAGAAGTGAATGTCCTAACTAAGAAAACATGGGAACAAATGGGAAAACCTACGCTTGAATGGCCCCCTATACAGTTGAGATTAGCCAATCAGCAGAAGATTGTGCCCTTGGGAAGATTCCCTAGTGTACTAGTGGATATTGATGGAGTTAGTACCTTAGCAGACTTTGAATTCATTGAAATAATTGATGATAGCAACCCCTATCCAGCCTTGCTAGGAATTGAATGGGAAATACACAATTATGCAGTAATCAACCTTAAGAATAGAGAGATGACTTTTGAAGGAAAAGGCTTGAGAGTCATAGTACCGTTGGACCCTTCTCAAGGAGAAAGGTATACAGAGCCAGTCAGAGATGAAGATGAGGATGTTTTGGATCATATTTACAACATCACAGCTAAAGAAGAAGACTATGTTAACCCTATTGTTGAAGGTATAATGGATTGGCAGTGTGACAATTCTTGCATGACTGATTCAGACGAAGGTCTAGAGAATTGGTAGAATAGACTTTATGAGCTACATGGACATCGATGTGCAAGAATTACCAAGTCTATCAGATGGGTTGGCTCACAGACAAGAGTCTTACCTACTTTTGATGGCTTGACAGACCCAGAATATTTTATTGTACAATTCTCAAAGAAAGTACCAGATTCACAGAAAATATAGACTCTAGATTCAGTATTCAGAGCCACAGCTGCTAGATGGTGGAATGGTCATAAAAAGTATATTCATAGTTGGAGAGCTTGTCAAAAGCTTCTTCGTCTGAGATTCAAGGACCAACCTCAGGAGATACAAAGTAGATTTAATGGTAAGACTAGCCCTCAGGAACATTTGGAGTAGTGTTATGAAGCATGGAAGCAAGTACCTTGTGAAGAATGGGTACATAGGTTTGTACACACTCTGGAACTTGTAGCAAAGAACTAGTATGCGGAGGTGGAGCTTTTCCATGGTACTGTAAGTTGGGTTAGTCTTGTTGATAGTTTTGTGCTCACATTTTCTATTAATGAGTTTTTCCCTGCTTTGGACGCATCTATTAGGTCGATCCATACTAAGGTGTTTGATGATAAAGAAATAGCTGAGTACCAACCTGATTGGAAGGAACAAGAAGCTAATGCAGTAGAATGCTATAACCTCACCATTGATGAAGACGATGGCCCTCGCAACATTATTATTCCTGAGTCAGAAGGACATTGTGAAGTACATGGACCAACAGTCGAATCACTTGAAGTAGCTCAGCCCTTGAAGACAAGGAAAGTAAACATTGGATTAGAGGCAATGCCTAAGTACGCTACCATTGGAGATTATTGGGATGAAGAAATGGTAAGCAAAGTGACTGAACTTCTCCATGAGTATTAGGACTTATTTTCGACAAAGTTCTCAGAAATGAAAGGTATCCTTGGTGATATAGGAGTGATAAAAATCCCTTTGAAAGATGATGCGAAGCCTTTGAAGCAGCGCCCTTATAGGCTGAATCCTAAGTATAAAGAAAAAGTCAGGATGGAGCTAGATAAGATGCTCGTTGTAGGAATCATTGAGCCTGTCGAAGAGTCCAAATGGGTCAGCCCCATGGTGGTACAAGAAAAGAAGACCAAGGGAGAAATCAGAATCTGTGTTGACCTGAGGAAGCTGAATGATGCCTATTTACATGATCCTTTTCCTACTCCCTTCATAGATGAAGTTTTAGACAATGTCGAAGGTTGTGGAAGAAATTCTGTTGTGGGTCGAAGTTCAAAGTTCTGTCGAAACTTGTGTCAAGATGTGTCAAAGGTCCTTAGTGTGGCGAAGTTGAAGTTAGTGGTTGTGCTGGAGAAGACAGGTGTGTCGAAGCTTAAAATGTGATCGTTGGAAAAAATCAGATTTGGCGGCGCCGGTGCGTTAACTGTATTAACTACCTATAATGATGAGATTTTGGGAAATCTAGCGCCATTTGGACAAGATATACCACCGTTCGGTCAGATCTAGTGTCTTCAATGCACATTTATGGCAAATTTGGTCATTGGATTCTATAAGAAGACACCCAAACCTGCGAATTTTGCATTATGCATTTTCTTGAGTGAGTACATGTCAGCTGATCACGAAGTCTAGGAATTGTTGAGAGAATTTAGACAGAGGGGTCTACAGAACCTTATGAGCAATCCACCTGCATCTGCACCTCACGAAGAGACTCCCCCAGTGCCGAATCAACCAATGCAGACACGATCAACCAGAAAGAAATTTAAGGCAGAAGTTCTCTCTAAGCGGAATGAAGAAAGACACAAGGCATCAAGAAAGACACCAGAGGATCCCGAGATGAATCCTGCTGGTTCTGCAGAGCTCCCACCTGAAGGTTTTGAAGACTTTGGTGAGGATGAGAACGTTGCATCGTATTGTCCACCATATCTTCCACCTGTACAACCAGGAGTTGAGCCACCTCGGCGGACATCCAAGTTCACATTACGCACCCCTTTGCTGCCACAGGGTGTGCAGTTGGTCGAAACGATGATAGGGAAAATAGACCGGCTCAAGTACGTAGACCATGATACGAATGATCATGGGAAATTTCCACAGTTTTCACCTGGAAAATACTTGCACTCTGTCCATTATCTGGAGGCCCGTACGACGCTACTTGAAGTAAAATAGTGGGCTGCTGGCTTGGAGCAAGCTGGCTTGTTGAAGATGCTAAATGTCCTCCACTTCAGTCACAACACCAAGGTTACCGTGGTGGTCAAGAAGCTATCGGCATTGGTGCATGATGGGCACCTATGGATAGGAAGCCATAAAATAGCTATTGATGGAGAGCTCATTCATAGGATTATAGGCTTGCTGAAGGCAGGGCCTGATCCGGGGATTGAATTTGTTTCAAAACACGAAGATACAAAATTGGCGCAGCACATGAAGGACCGCTTCAGCTTGACAAAAGGAAAGCGAGGGTATCAAACCTCGATAATTCGGAACCAAAACATTCGCTTTGCCGTAGAGCTCTTAGCATGCAAACTAATGCGGAAGTGCAGACCGAATGAAGTACCTGCCCCGATTGTCAGTATTGTTGCGAACTGTGCCAAAGGCTACAGTTACAAATGGGTAGAGTACATTGCGAGAGAATTCCTTGAAGATGTCTGCAATGCGCATGAGAAAGGTAGATCCTTTCATTACTCATGGTTGATAATGCTTATTGCACTGGTAGGATGGAGAGAACCTACTGAGGCATAGTTTGTTGATGTGCCTCCGCACATTCCTGGCGTAGCAAGGTACGCATCTCTTTGGGTTTCACAGGATAAAGCCTTACAGTAGATGCACAATGTCTTCATCCAAGCCCGCACAGATGACAAACATGCATGGTGGAAGTTACCATACATGGTAACCAAGGAAGGCATCCTCGCAGTAGTTAATTAGTGGCCAGCTGAATGGATGAAGGATGCAGGAACAAGGCCCAACATACTAGTCCCCCCAGTAACAGATGTGGGTGCAGGTCCTAGTCGAGAGTAGCAGAATGACCCACTCAAAGAGAGCAAAGAACAGGATGGGTCACAGCAGATCGAAGGTGACCAGGGTGGCGATGACAGAGCTGATGAAGAAGACGAAGAATCGGTCAAAAATATCTCAAACCCCAATCGCCCAGATAAGCGCAAGTCTCTAGAGGAAAAGGAAGTGACTAAGCCTCATCCCAGAAAGAAAGTGAAGGCGTCAAAGGGAAAGCATATCGTCGAAGAGCCTGCTTTGACGATTGAAGAGCTTGATCAGGCTCTGACGAAGTCCACAGAAGTATTAACCAGCAGGTGGGTAGAGTTTGCAACTACACATCTTGATGTGCTCGCTGGTGTAGCACAACGAATTATAGAACTGAAGGAGTTAGTGAAAAGACCAGCAACTAGAACTACAGCAAGCAGTGCCCCAGTAGGCATGCAGCCAGATACAAGACAATGGCTAGCCAGAGATAACAGAGGAAAAGTACCAAGTGCATCCCTCATAATAATTGACGCAGCATCTCGCTCGCAGATGAGCATGACAGTTGGGATAGATTACACCAAGTTGTCTATGGCGGAGCTGCATCTTTGTCAATTGGCAATAATGAAGGAGATCTAAGAACAAGACAGCCACTCACAAATGGAGTTAGAAAATACCATGAAGCAGAGTGAGAGCCTCACAGCACAGTTGGAAGAAGCTGAGCAGAAGAAGAGAGAAGCAGAAAACAAGTGGGCTACACTAGCGCGATCATTGGATGAGGCATGTCAGAGTCTCCCTGACTTCGACATGCAGGCTGAAGAAGAACCAGAGAAAAGAATCGTCAAGCTAAAAGACTATGCACAACAGTCTCGAAGCGAGATAGAGAAGATGAAAGCAGAACATGAGGCTCAGATTGCAGAGCTTCAACTTTGCATCATTCTGGAGAGTCCACCAGAGGTCAGGGAACAGTGTCGCAGAGATATTCAAGCCTCAGCAACGAAGATCTCACATCTTGTGAGCAGTGCAGCAAAGCTACTGGACGAAAGTGTTGAGGCCTGGGCAAATTTGCAAGACAACCCAGAAGTGGAAAAGCTGCAAGAAACCATCAAGAAACGACAGATAGAGCTGGATGCAGTGAAAGCAGAGATTAAGACATTGCCTCCTATGCAGAAGATGCTTAAGATAAATCATAGCAATGAGCTCTAGCAAGAAATTGAGTCTTACAGAAGAAAAGAGATATTGTTGGTGAACTCTGTGCAGCTCCTCATTAACAAGGCTTTGGAGTTGAGCACTGTTGCGGACAACCAGCTCAAATTCCTAAAGGAGTATGATGTGTTTTCACAGGAAAAGACCAACGAAGCATCAGCAACAACATTGCAGGAGATAGTGGAGAAGGAGCAAGAAGCCAAAGATATCATGCGTAGCTTGAACAAGCAATTCAATATCTTCGCCAACAAGATTCTTCCACCAGAAAAGCAGCAGAGTGCCCCGGGACGGGACACTGGTGAGTCTTAGGATCCTGTTGGGGTTTGGACCTTGAAGGTCCTTAATTTTGGCAACTCCGTGGTTTTGTTGCGAAGCTTGTAAGCGGAGTTGCGGTCCAAAATAGTCTTAGGAATTTCTGGGTTGGGTCGAAGGCCCCTCTTTTTGTAAATGACCCATGGTTTAAACCCATGGTTTAATCCCATGGTATTGTAATAGTGCACTTGTATAAATAGGCACTTATGTAAAGGAGTCAAGTAGGTTTTAAAGGCTTTTGATGTATGATGATTTGATGCGAAGAAGTTAAGGTCTATTTTTGGGTTTAAGGTTAAGTCCCAGCTGAGTGCGTGGATGACCTCTGCAGCTGAGTGCATAGAGGGTTTTGAATAAGGTTAAGTCCCAGCTGAGTGCGTGGATGACCTCTGCAGCTGAGTGCGCAGAGGGTTTTGGAAGGAAAGTGCTGCAACTAAGTGCGCAGCTTCAGGTTGTTGAAAGGATCTACAGCTGATTGCGCAGATTGGAACTGTGTGTTTGTAAAGTGTTGAATATAAATGCAATTCTATGGATGTAGCCCCTACACTAGGGGTGAACCATGTATATCTTGTGTTGTGGTGGTTCTTGCTATTTTGTTTTTGTTATGTTTTATGCATTTGATAAGTAGATCAATGATAAAGTAAGATAAACTGCTAAGTATTAACTTCGCTGTGAATTACCAGTTAAGGGTTAAGCAAGAAACTGTCTTTTATCTAAACTGTTAAGTGAATGTCGAAGCTCTGTATTATATGAGTATTCTTTGTTAAGGCTAAAGGTACAATAATATCCCTCTTCTGCCTGCAGAAACCTGATTCTGTGGCACCCCATAGCTGTTTCGGGTGAGATTGCAACCTGTTCGCAGGTTGTTGCTGAAAGGGCCAACACTATGGGTTTGTTTGTTGGTGTGAAGATAAAACGATAAGAACCCGGGTCTTCCCTATGCCCAACAAGCTGGAGAAGACATGTCTGATAACTGATAATAAATTAATTGCTCTCTTAATGATGACTGAAGCTGAGTTATGATAACTCCAATCATCATAAGTGTTCCATGAGATGTCATTTATCCTTTTATTTTACTGAATTTGGATTAATTTGGAGAGTTTTAGTTTTCTCTAAAATAATCATTTTTTTTAATAAAATCATTTTTTTACCCAAAACTGACTTTTTGAGTAAAAAGGCATTATGTGTCCGATTGCTGATCTGAAAGTTGGTTCTGACTGGCTGGCTGATCAAGAATGATTTTTGGCTTAAGGTTAGAGGCTTCAATCACTGAATTCGGAGTCTGGATCACGAACGGGTTTTTTCCATTTAAGTTATGGAAAAATTAACCCAAAAAACTTAGGAAAAGTAATTAAAAATTTAAAAATTAAAAAAAAAATTCACTGTTCGAAAAAAAAGATTTTTTCAAATTTTTTTTTATGTGTCCAGATGACTTAGGACATGGCCATGATCTATCTAAATAATGTCTAGTAGGCTTATAACACTCATTTGGGCTCTAATAACCCGCCAAGGCCCAGAATTCAACATCAAGCATTCCAGCTTTGGAGGAACCAGGAGAAAACCTCGTCAATTATACTCGGCTGAAGGCAGAGCATAATTGTCAGGGGCAAAAAACTCCCTAGAATAACCTATTTGAGATTCTACATCTCAGTAGACTGAACCACTCAAAAATATCCTACTAGCACATTTTATTACAAACCCCGCCGGGCAATGGTCAAAATTATTCAAATAAAAAGGTGGCTAGCCAATATTGGCTAGACAAGCAGATGGATCAACTGATACACTGGAATCAGAATTTTGAACAAGTCTGTCAACTGGCGGCTCCTCAGGTAACCCAACTTATGGTACAAAAAGTTGGATAACAGGAATAAAGCAGACAAATGGTATGTGAAAGATGAATAAAATGTGGTATTTTTGCAACCAACCATTCCCCCGAACTTAACTTGTTGCATGTCCTCATGTAACTATGCATTGATTCTCTTTTTAACTTTTGGATTTGTAGCTGGTCTTTACATGATGATGGTATGTAACAATAAATCATTCCATTATTTGAAATCCATGAGTGGCAAGGATTTTCCTTATGGTTGGCTCTTGTGTGACAACCATAAGTATAACAAATGTTGATTCTTTTGTTAACAACATTCATTCATTTAACTTGTATTTTTGCTGCAATACATAAGATTTAAAAGTATACATGCATTAGAAATGATGAACCATCAATGTATATTAGAAATCCTTTTCTTCGTATTATGAATCATGCCAATATATATAGCAATGTTTACAAAGCATAGTTTTGGAAAGACATGTTGGTTAATGATTATTTGAGATGACGGATATGTAAAATAGTAATGAATAATCCTCCCTCCAACTGAAGATGTATTATGTGTATGAAAAGGAGAAAGGGAATATAGTGAGGGAATTTTCCAAATGTATTTATTTCTAGTATCGAAGGAATTGCATGATTAAGGATTAGAAAACAACATACCTTCACTTACCCTAAAAAGTTGATGAACTATGTAATAAGAATGTGGCTGCTACTGATGAATCATAGAATGTGAAGTGAAGGAACCTAAACTGCTTCTTGGTTGGATGAATTAAAATATGAGAGCTAAAAGTAGAACTATGGTACTCTCATATGGTTGGAAGTATGCTGCTGTAAAACTGCTGATGGAGTCATGCAAAGTATATAGTCTTCACCTGCTACAAAACCCGATGGTACAATTCTTACCATGTGAATAAATGTGTCTATGTTGAGCATGGAAAGACGTCATTGGATTACTGACCATTGATGAATGTCATTAACCAATGTGAGCCAATCTCACCATTTATGTCAATGAGTGCCAAGGTACCTAAGTACATCATGCGAAGTGCGAATAAATGAGTTGATGTCAATCCACTTGCTAGATCTAACGATCAAGAAACATTGATGTACTCCCATGATTTTCAGCGAGAGAAATTGACATTAAGGCATGCAAGCGTCAAGGTACTAAAAATGAACTCTAGTCTCTATCCCAAATAAGGTGCTGAAGTTGATGGGGCGAGACATGTTGAAAGGCCTTGAGGAATCCCACATCAGTCAACATGAGTTGTACATAATGAGTGGTAGGACTATAGATGAAAGATATGAGGGTCAAACTATTTTTATGACAATGAAAACAAAGCAATGTAGTCATGAAAAGGAACATGAATGGTTTTATTCATAAGGAAAAACATGAACAAAAAATGAAGAAAATGTGTCCAACTCAGAAAGGTAGACATGCAGGAAGTCATGATGTATAAGACAGTGAAAAAGTAGACTCTAACATGGATGGTGAATAAGATTGGAAGGAAAAGGGGTAAGTAATCATGACATGGCGCAATTGGTTTCTGAAAGGCTTCTTTGTGGCAGCAAAATGTCATGATATACATAGTGGAAACTCAACTTCTTCAAGCTTTTAATGGAACATTTTTTTGAAAATATCCTATGATTCTGGAAATTATTTATGCATGCCATTCGTTCATCTTTAAACCTAAGAAAAGGTTAGCATTTCCTTGCAACAAACTTATGAGCGCATTCAAAATACATGAAAAAAAGTTAAAGAGAATAAATAAAATGATCTTATAGCTAAAAGTAGAAACCCTTCTTGTCAAAACCTGTGTTTGAGTGACTTATGAAAACAAGTTAGCGCAACAAACATAAAATTTGATTTAGAGAAGATTCCAAGTTCATTTATAATTTATAATTTTATGATTTTATTTGTTACCTGATGCTTTTTTTATTTATTTATATATGTTTTTAGTTTTTAATTTTATTTTATTTTTATCTTTGTAATGTTATCATAACCATTTTATTATTATTTCTAAATTGTTATATATANTTTATTTTATTTATTTTTTAAATTTATATTATTTAATTTTAAATATTTTTATTTTTATTTGTATGTGTCTTTTTCTAATGTTTTAATTGTTTTGCATAAGAAGAATTTGGAACAAAACTCATAGTTTTTACATTCTCCTTTTACAAAGATAAATGTGTCTTTATGTAATGATTAAGTAACAGAGAGAGAGGGTCAACCCCTCTAAACGCATACTATCTTAATGATCTGTAATAGAGAAGAGTGTGTGAGCAAGCGATAGGTTTGGCAGTTTAAATGACTATGCGAATAGCTGTCTGAATGATCATGTAGTTGGAGGTCTGGAATGACTGATCGAATGAGCCTTTACTTTTTAAACAGAACTACATTCCAAATAGCATGGTCTATATGAAAATTATCACAAAATTGAAAAAAACACCTACCTCCCCCAAACCAAAGATGTGCTAGGTCCCACTGTGCAAAAATAAAAATCAAGAAGAAGGCGTAGCTGCGATAACAACTGTCTTCGATTTCAAAGAAGATGAAACATACTTCAATTTAGACTTTTTGTATCAGGCTTCAAGATTGTCAATATTTTTTTTGAAAGAAATCATGAGAAAATGGTAAAGGCTTAAGGGAGAGAAGATGGACAAGCGAACATTCAATCATCCCTACCACGTTTCATTTACTCTCGTACGACCTAGAAAGATAAATGCGGATGCAACTAAGAGTTGAGGCAAAACATCCTCATCAGATCAAAAAACT
This sequence comes from Pseudotsuga menziesii, assembly GCA_001517045.1. Classification (NCBI taxonomy): domain Eukaryota; kingdom Viridiplantae; phylum Streptophyta; class Pinopsida; order Pinales; family Pinaceae; genus Pseudotsuga; species Pseudotsuga menziesii. The sequence goes on from LPNX010839427.1 coordinate 205,796, forward strand.
AG
>LPNX010839427.1:209403-244157 GCA_001517045.1 Pseudotsuga menziesii
AAGTATTCAAAAAACAAACTAGATTTTTTATTCCTAACGAAATTAAAAAATAGATGTTGATCAAAGGGTGAAATTTTTATTTTATTTAGATTTATTTTTTATAATTTAAAATTTAAAGTTTTATTTTTAAAAACTAACATTAAAACAAACAAAGAAGCATTGTAAAAATAAAACTAAAACTAGTATCTAGATTTATTTATTTGTTTATTCGTTTATTTATTTTATTTTTTAATTGTTCATAGATTTACAAGAAACTAACTCCTAATGAATTTTTTATTCCTAGCATGACTAAAAATTATTTGAAAAAAACAAACGTTCAAAATGAAAAGAGATCAATATTTCAAAATAAAAAACAAAATAGTAATTAGGAAAAAATGAAAATTTTAGTAAACAAAAAATTAAAGCAAGTTGAAGCATCCTACACGCTAATTTCAAATTATAAATAAAAACGAAAACCTATCTACTTTACTTTAATTAGAATTTACAATCATTTACGTGTAGTGAAACTTCCAGTGGAACCATACATGTAAAAGAAATAAAAGAATGCTCACATACGATTTTACAAAATGAAATCTAACATATACAAAAATATGTGAAACTGGCATAGGGTACTACCTTGGTTCTCTGAAGCTGGTTGTTGGTCAGTGAATGAAGGCATCACTCTCTAGGCTTTGGACTTTTGGCCTTTACTTCTTGGCTATACTCTTTCTGGCTGGTGGGGCATCACTGTTGATGTATTTGTAACTTTGGAACGTATTCACTTGTATACCTTATGTATTGAACCTCGATGTTTATTCCAGGAAGTATTTATAATGTAATTGATTCATGTCATGCCCCGATGTTCAGATTGGGAGATTCAATAATGTAAACAAGTCATGTAAAGTCATTGAGGTTAACCCTCCATTGTAAGTTGGGGAAATAGTCCCCACATTTGTGTCAAGGTTAACCCTCCTTGTCGATCGGAGGGAAAAGTCCCCACAGTTGTGGGGCACTAGGGTTATTAGACTCTCCTAGAGATGTCAGCTCTAGTAAGTAATTGTTAAGTGGGGCTGACATGTTAAAGTGGACATTAAGTGAACGAAAGAATATAAATAGAGAGTGGGCCTCTCTATTTATCACACACACACTCACTCATTGGGGCGCATGAGTGAGAGAGAAGTAGCTCTCTCAAGAGAGAGAGAGAGAGAGAGAGAGAGGTTGTGGAGATCATCTTTATGTTTTTGGATTTTACTGCTGCTATTGGTGCTCATTCTATCTCTAAATAAGTTGAAGGGTTTTCTCCTTTATGGTTTCCCCGAGGAAATTCTTTGTGTCTCTTGCCTCTTGTTTTTTATTGCTGTGCATGTTATTCTCTTAGATAAGATCCTAAGATCAGAATGCTAGCTTGAATGATAAAAATCTAACATGGTATCAGAGCTAACCTGAGAACATGACATTGTGCAGCTGCAAAATCTAGGGCTTATTAATTTTTGTGTCTCTCTCCACAATCCATCAACAAAATTATGCTAGGCTGACTCTCCACTAAAGGGCGCATCTTTCTGTCAAAGCGAAATTCGATTCCGGGCATTTTCAGTTTTTGGTGCAGGAAATTAGGGCTTCTTACAGAAGAGGAATTTTTGAGTGAACTCGGCATAGGATTTCTCTCCTCATCAAAATCAAAGTTTCAATACCTGGGTCAAGATTTTTGGTTGGGTGAAACTTCAGGAAAGTCAAACCCTAGTTTGACCCAGGGCTGGAAAACCCCTAAAATACTAAAACTGATAAGTTTTGGTACATTCGCTATATCTTAGGATTCAAGAAGGATCATGTGATGAAAATTTCAAAGGACAAATATAAACCCCTTATTTACATTGTGTCCAAATTTCAGCCTCATATTCGCTATATTATAGGAGATATGATCCCTCCAAGTTAGGGTTCCAGGCTCTTCTAGGATTCATCCCTAAACAGGACACCTGGGGAGCATTGATATATCTCGGGCTACAAAGGTCCAAATGAAATTTTGGAAGCTGTTCCAGCAAGGGAATGGAATGTTTTTTCTGTGGTAGAAGTTTTAGACCCTGGAGATGAAACAGTGACACATGGAAGTCCATACAACTTCGCTATGCTCAACAGTCCTCAAATAGGTCACCTTGGGAAAATGATCATAAGTCCCAATGGGTGAAACCAATTTTGATGAAAACTATGTTGCTGGAACAGGGGTAGGAGAGGCTACCTCAATGCAAAGGTTTAGAAATAGAGGAGTAGTAATTTCAAGGATATTGTAGAAATAGTATCAGGAATTTCTGTAGAAGAAATTGGAAAACTAGGGCTTCCTGTTCCGAGAGCTTCCCTCCACTGTTTTTAGAAAAGGGGTACATTGGAAATATCACTTTGAAGAGATATTTATTTATATCGAATAAGATGTGAAATATTTCAATTTTTGAAAATTAGTGTTTCTCTGACAAACCCTAGATCAGCCAGCTCCAGAACCAAGATGAACACCTCAAATCGGTAAGATCTAATCTTTTGCTATTTTTATTTGAGGTTCTCATTTCAAAGTGATCTATCACATCAGCTTAATGATAACTTGTTGAATTTGAAAAATTCCAAGCATGGAAGTATATGATCTCTCTGAAGAAAATGAATTGGAAACCTACATAAGAAGAGAGGTTCCAGTTCCAGAGAGAGATGAGGCTAAAAGCCTTACACCAGAAGAACTTGGTCAAGGCCAAAAGATAATTGTTGATTCAATCATGGATCAACTTGTACCACAAGTTTCTTCACTAAAGACACCGAAGATGTTTTATTCCTTGACCAAGCTATTTGAAGGGAAGAACATAAATCAAAATATGACCTTAAGAAACCAGTTGAAGAATGTGAATATCCAGAATGCAGAGACCATACAGTCGTACTTTACAAGGGTCTCTCAAATCAAAGAGAAACTTGAAGTAATAGAAGAAGAAGTGGAGAATGCAGAAGTTGTGATAACCACCTTGAATGGCCTCCCAGGATCATGGGATTCATTCATTTGAGTCATGTGTGCCAGACGGAAGTGATTACTTTCAACGGAATCTGGGAAGAAGAAGAAGCTCGACTCATAATAAGAGAAGAGAAGATGGGAACAACTGAAGATCAAGCTCTCACCATCTAAAGAAGATCCCTCAAGTAATGAGGAATACAAAGGACTCAACTCTTGAAGAAACTCTTATCCATATTATCATTTGGATAAGAAATTATGAATGAAGAAGATAATGAAGCTGAAGGCTTAAGGAGTCTACCCACAAAACAAATCAATATAAGTATTCAATTGTCATTTCATGATATTTTTTTTGTTATGCATTTGTTTATATTCAGTTGATGTATTATGCATGATAGAATTATAGAATGTTTTCATTAATGATAGTATACTACTAATATTCATGATATGGGTAAGTAGCTCATGGTTCTATAAAACTCTCCATTTCTACTTATCTAGAATGAAACCTCTTTGCTGACATATTGGATTAGTGCACAATCTCAATGTTGTCCTGGTAGAGATGGAAGGCATCTAGAAAGTTTCCGTGAGATATGGATGAATGTTGTATTGGATAAAATAGTTGCATGATCATATATTTATGCATAATAATTTACCATTATGAATATGCCTTATGAAATGTTTCTAACCATACAACTAATGCATTTGACTTGTAGAAAAGATCGTGTACAATCACCTACAAGCAAAGAAGGATGAGACTTGTTTCAAAGACCAAGTGACGATAGTTCAAGATGAAGAATAATATGATGAATGTAGTGACATCATTGATGCAGAACGTTCCAACTATGAAGAAGTAACCAAGAAGAAAGGGAAGACCAGTTCAAGAAGAGTGATGACTAGGATGCAGTATAGAGACCTGGAGAGAAGTTCGTAGTTCCATCATGCAGTAGATGGAAACATCATGGGATACAAGGCAAGATTTGTAGAATGAGGCATAGACTACGAAGAGACATTTGCGGCCACTAGAAATACACTTGAAAGGAATAATCATGTGTGAAAATGGAAGAAGACCTTGTATGATCTCAGAAGACGCCCATGGGATAACACATACATGAGGAGATTCATGAAGACCTAAACATTTGCTACAAGTTTGAAGATGAAAATCTATAGAGGATGACAAGATCATAGATGGGTGTGAGAAGAAATTTTGAAAAAGTTCAAGATAGATGATATTGGTATCCAATGATCCTAGATGGATACATAGAATATTAGTAGCATAGGAAGCTAATTGTCACTTTGGTACATAATGTTTCAGTGCATAGAGTACGAAAGACAGAGGGAGAATGATGCTCCGCTTTAGAGGGAGTGACTACAGAAGATCCTGAGGTTGGACATGGTATGACAGGATGGACAGATTACTAATGACTCTAGACTTTACTGAGAGTAAAGAGGATTCCAACCTTTGCTTCAAGGTTGAAGCCGAAAGACCAGTGATGCTCCTATTATGTGTCAATGACTTGTTCCTAATAGAAAATAGGAACTTATTAAAGTTGCAAGAAGGAGACTTGCTTCCAAGTTCAAGATGAAGGACTCTGGGATGATGCACTACATTCTAGGCATGGAGGTGTGGACAAGGGAAGTATGCAGTAGAGATCCTGAAGAGGTTCAGGATGATGGACTGCATGACCACACCTATGGCATCGAACCTGAAGCTATTGAGTAATGCTTCATCAGAGACGGTTGATGCTACGATGTATCGTTAGATGATTTACCTGACAAATACAAGAACAGATATTTTCTTTGCTGTGAACACATTGAGACATGTTCACCTGATGGTTGAAAAGCATGTAGTGATGTACCTGAAGGGTACAGTTGATTATGGGCTCAAGTATGAGGTTAGTCAAAAGATTAACCTGGAGGTTTATGAGAATTCGTATTGGGCAGGTAGTGCCATTGATAGTAAGAGCACTTTGAGGTGCTACTTCAGTATGGGATCAAGTGTGATCTCTTGGTTTGGAAGGATGGAGTCCTTCATGTCTTTGAGTATAGATGAGGCAAAAGATGTTGCCACTTGCTATTTGGGAGGTAGTATGTTTCTTTTGAAAACTACTATTTGATTTGCTTGATATGACTTGCATTTTTGTATGATGCAAAGAGGAGAAATGATCCAGATCGATATCTCTCGAAAGAGGGAGTTCTAGCATAGTTGATGAGACAGTTTGTCTCAGAATAAATCCTGGCGAAGCTCGTAGGTTGCTCAAATATAAATAGTCCTGTAGGTTGTCCTTGGATGTAATCAATCCTGGAAAATCTCACAGGTTATGCTAGAAATGGCCAGAGTGAAGTTTGAGTACTTCAGGGAGAAGCTTGGTGTTCTCCAAATTGAGATTCCCTCTAAGGGGAAATGATGAGTCTATGAGCCATTTTGACATGGTGAGAGGATTAGGTTTCTTCCATGGTCAGATGTAAGGGCTGATCCATTCTATCATGGTGATAGGATTGGTTCCTTCTATGTCAGATGTGAGTGCTGAGTCATTCTGATGTGACTGTAGGATTGGTTCCTACATGATCAGATATAGGTGTTGAATGCCATTCTTGGAATGGAGGCACCTGGTCAATTACCAGGAATACTCAGATTGGTGTTGAGATACCATTCTATAGGAGAATGGAGGCACCTGGTCAATTATCAAGAATCCTCAGTCTGGGACTGAGAGCCCTTTCGATGAGGTGTGTTCTCACATGGTTGGATGTAAGTGCAGAGCCCTTCCAATGTACTGTGTTTGCACATGGTCGAATGTAAGTGCAGATCCCTTCTTATGCGGTGTGTTCACACATGGTTGGATGTAAGTGCAGAGCCCTTTCGATGCTGTGTGTTCACCCATGGTCGGATATGTTGATGTATTTGTAACTTCAGAATGTATTCATCTATGAATCTTATGTATTGTAACTCGATGTTTATTCCAAGATGTATCTATAATGTAATTAAGTCATGTTTTCATGCCCCAATGTTTCGATCGGGAGGATCAATAATGTAAACAATTCATGTCAATTCATTGTGGGTAACCCTCCGATTGTCTAAGGGTTAAAGTCCCCGCAGTTCCGGGGCACTAGGGTTATTAGACTCTCCTAGTAGAGGTCATCCCTGGTAGGCTTTTAGTCATGTCAGGATTAGTATAAATAGAGAACTAGGGTCTCTATTTATCACACAACTCATCCACACTCAATTTTAGCACATAGTTGAGGAAGGAGAAGACACTGGGGATAGATAAGAAGAAGGTTACTGCTGTCGGGAGATCACTTACTGTTTTGGGCTTTTACTGTTTTGGTGTTCATTCTATCTCTGAGGAAGTTGCGGGGTTTTCTCCATTTATGGTTTTCCCAAGGAAAAACACTGTGTTCATTGTCTCTTGTGTTTGATTGCTGTACTTGTTGTTATCTCAGTTAAAAATCCTAATAATGCTAGCTTAATGTTGAAAAACTAACATGGTATCAGAGCTAACCTGAGAAGAAGACACTGTGCAGCTACGTGAACTAGGGATTCCTAGTTTTTGGATCTTCCTCCATAGATTTTCAGAAAAGTAAGGTGAAATAACTCTCCTCCTTAGGGCGCATCTTTCTGTCGAAGCAGAATTCAATTCTGAGGTTTTTCAGTTTTGGACCCGACACTACTGCCGGAAATTAGGGATTTTCACAGAAGAGGACTTTTTTAGTGAGCCCAGGCCTAGATTGATATCCTCCCCAAAATTGAAGTTAGGGACAAATTTCAAGGCATTTGGGTGGACAGGTATCTGGAAAAGCAAAACCCTAATTTGCTCTTGTTCCAGTATTGCGGGATTTCAGCTCCAAATCCAAATATGACATCTTGACCTAGTAAGATCTAAATATTTTGTATTTCCATTTGATTTTCTCAGTTTAATATGTCTCATCATACCAATCTTGATGAAAATCTTGAGGGAGCTGATAACTTCCGAGCTTGGAAGTATAGGATCTCCCTGGTCCTGGAAGAAAATGAGTTAGACTCCTACATCCATGAGGAGGTTCCAGTTCCAGAGGGAGATGAGGCAAAGGCCTTACATAAGAAGAATATGTTTATGGCAAAGAGGATCATTGTTGATTCTATCAAGGATCACCTTATACCTCAAGTGTCCTCTCTCAAGACACTTAAAGCTATGTTTGATGCCCTAACCAAACTGTTTGAAGGGAAGAACATAAACCGGAAGATGACTCTGAGGAATCAACTGAAGAATGTGAAGATTCCAAATGCAGAGACCATCCAATCTTACTTCATAAGGGTTTCTTAGGTAAAGGAATAATTAGAAGCTGTAGATGAATAAGTGGAGAATCAAAGATTGTGATGACAACATTGAATGGCCTTCCTAGGTCATGGGATTCTTTCATCCAAGGAATCTGTGCCAGAAAGAAGTTAGTCAAATTCAGAAAACTATGGGAAGAATGTTCTCAAGAAGAAGCACGGATATCAGCTCGAGAAGAGAAGATGGGAAGTGAAGACCAATCTCTCACAGTACACTTCAAGAAAGGCAGAAGAAGATCTCATTACTCCAAAGGTAAGGATCCTCATCATAGAGATAACATCAGAAGGGACCTATCAAAATTGAGATGTTATACATGTGATGAAAGAGGACACTTTGCAAAAGACTGTCCTAAGAACAAGGGTCACTATCATAAGAATAAGGGGAACAAAAGAAGGCATCATGCTCATGCTGCAGAGGATGATGAACCCTCCAAGAAAAGAACCAGATATGAAAGTGAAGATTCTTCAAGCGAGGATGAATATGTTCTAATCTCCACTCTCACATGTAACATTACTCATGGAATTGATGATTGGCTTATAGACAGTGGGGCTTCCAAAGATATGACTGGATTCAAGGAATCCTTTCTGAGACTATCAGAACATGAATCACCTCACAAGGTGAAGCTAGGAGATGACTACCAATATCCAATAAAAGGTAGTGGGTAATCTTCATATAGCCTAGACTCTGGTAAGTCACTAACAATGAAAGAAGTATTGTTTGTGCCAGGACTCAAGAAGAAACTTCTCTCCATATCAGCATTGGATGCAAAAGGAATGAGGGTTGCATTCATAGATGGTCAAGTCATCATGTGGCCAAAAGGAAAGACTATTGATGATGCGGTGGTGATTGGGGAACAAGAATGAGGTTTGTACAAATTGAAGGGACATCCAGAACAAGCCTTCATCTATGACACAATAGATCCAAGTGAACTTTGGCATAGAAGGCTTGCACATGTGCATTACAAAGAACTACCTATTGCAAGCAAATCTGTTGAAGGTCTTCCAGAATTCCAAGCAAAACATGATGGGGTCTGCAAAGGATGTGCGAAAGGAAATAATACAAAGAAGACATTTCCCAACAGTGAAAGCAAAGCCAAAGACATACTAGAAATCATCCACTCCGATGTATGCGGTCCGATGTCATCAAACTCACTAAGCGGGTATGCATACTATGTTTCTTTTATTGATGATTTTTCTAGGAAAACATGGGTTTACTTCATGAAGAACAAAGATGAAGTATTCAGCAAATTCAAGGAATTCAAGGCCTTGATCGAGAACCACACTAAAAAGAAGATCAAGAATTTTTTATCAGATAATGGTGGAGAATTCACTTTGAATGAATTCAAAGAGCTATGCAAAGAATCAGGGATTAAGAGGGAGTTGTCCACTCCTTATAATCCACAATAGAATGGGATTGCGGAATAGAAGAACAGAACCATCATGGAAGATGCAAGAGCCATGCTTCATGATCAATATCTTCCTATGCATCTTTGGGCTGAAGCTGCCAGAATAGCAGTGTATGTAGAGAAGCGTACTCCACATAGAATAATCAAGAGCAAGACTCCTGAAGAAGTCTTCTCTGGCAAGAAACCAGAAGTCAACCATCTCAGAATATCTGGCTGTCCTGTGTACATACACATTCCAAAAGAGAAGAGAGCAAAATTAGATCCTTCAGGAAATAAGGGTATATTTGTGGGATACTTTGAAAGCTCGAAGGATTACATAATCTATTTCCCAGGATACATGAAGATTGACATCAGCAAGGATGTGACATTTGATGAAGACATAGCTTAGAACAAATCTAGAAAGATACCTATTGAAGAACCTGAAGAAGCAGAAGCACCTAGAATTCATGATACAACTATGAACGAATAAATTCAAGAAGAAGAATGAGAATTCGAAGAACCACAAAGACTTGTAGATCCACCTCTAGAGAAGAATCCTCATGAGAGGAAACCTGGTTGGGTATAAGAACTTATCCAAGGTGTGGAAAGATATGGGGCTCCAGAAGAGAATCAAAGAGAAATAAAGAGGACCAAATCCTGCTCCAGGCATGTAGCCTTACTATGTGATTTCATTGATAAAGAACCTTCCAGTTCTGAAGAAGCAATAGAACAGAAAGAATGGAAGGATGCTATGATCAAGGAATATCAATCGATCATAAAGAATGATGTTTGGTATGTTGTCCCAAGACTAGAAGGGAAGTTAGTTGTAACTTCCAAATGGATCTACAAGATCAAGCATGCTACAGACGGTAGCATTGAAAAGTATAAGGCAAGATTTGTGGCTCTGGGTTTCTCTCAAAAAGAAGGAATAGACTATGAAGAAACCTTTGCACCTATAGCCAGATACACTTCCATCAGATCAGTACTTGCTCTGGTTGCAGTGATGAAATGGAAGATACACCAGATGGATGTCAATACTACTTTCTTGAATGGTGTAGTGGAAGAGGAAGTGTATGTAGAATAGCCACTCGGTTTTGAGACACATGATAGAGAGTCTCATGTATGCAGATTAAAGAAAGCCCTGTATGATTTGAAACAGGAACCCAGGACCTGGTACAGTAGAATTGATAGCTTTCTATCCAGTTTGGGCTTTACCAAGTGTAAAGCAGATTCCAACCTTTACTACAAGGTTGAGGATGGAAACCCAATGATGCTTCTACTGTATGTAGATGATCTATTTGTGACAGGTACGGATGGGTTGATTGCTGATACGAAGAGAAAGATTGCTGTTGAGTTCAAAACAAAGGACATGGGGATGATGCATTACTTTCTAGGTATGGAGGTGTGGCAGAGTACAAATGGAATCTTCCTTGGGCAAGGGAAGTATGCAGTAGAGATCCTAAAGATGTTTGGGATGATGGACTATAAGGCAATGGCCACACCTATGGCATCGAACCTAAAGCTATTGAGTGATGCTTCATCAGAGTCGGTTGATGCTACGATGTATCATCAAATGATTGGGTCATTGATGTACCTGACGAACACAAGACCAGACATTTTCTTTGCTGTGAACACCTTGAGCCAGTTCTTGACGGATCCGAGACATGTTCACTTGATTGATGCAAAGCATATTCCTGAGGTACCTGAAGGGTACGGTTGATTATGGGCTCAGGTATGATGCGAATCAAAATATTAACCTGGAGGGTTATGTTGATTTATATTGGGCAGGTAGTGCCATCGATAGGAAGAGCACTTTAGGGTGTTGCTTTAGTATGGGATCAGGTGTGATCTCTTGGTTTAGCAGGAAGCAATCCTGTGTGGCACTGAGTACAGCTAAAGCAGAGTATGTCATAGCTTGTTCAGCTATTTGTGAGGTAGTATGGCTGCAGAGGCTACTGTCTGATATATCTGATCTCCAGTTGGATGCTACTTACATACATTGTGACAGCCAAAGATGCATGAAGTTGTCAGAGAATCCAGTGTTCCATGACAAGTCGAAGCATATCGAGATCAAGTATCACTATATCAGGGATATGGTGCAGAGGGGAGCAATGAAGCTCTAGTATGTTGCGACAAAGGAATAGATAGCTGATGTATTGACGAAGCCATTGGCTATGCTAAAGTTCAAGTACTTCAGGGAGAAGCTTGGTGTTCTCCAGATCAAATTTTCCTCCAAGAGAAAATGATTAGAGCCATAGCCATTCTGACATGGTGAGAGGATTGGTTCCTTCCATGGTCAGATGTAAGGGCTAAGCCATTCTATCATGATGAGAGGATTGGTTCCTTCCATGTCAGATATGAGTGTTGGCCATTCTGTCAAGTAGGACAGATGTAAGGGAAATTGCCATTCTAGGAATGGAGGCACCTGGTTAGTTACCAGGAAAACTCAGTCTAGGACTGAGAAGCCATTCTGATGTGACAGAGGGATGTGTTCCAACTTGATCAGATGTAAGGGTTGAACCGTTCTGTCATGGCTAAAGGATTAATTTCCTTCCATGTTAGATGTGAGTGTTGGCCATTTCAATGAGTAGGTCGAATGTAAGGGAAACTACCATTCTCTAGGAGAATGGAGGCTCCTGGTCAGTTACCAGGTAGCTCAGTCAAGGAGGACTGGGGACCATCCTGATATGACTGTAGGATTGGTTCCTAGAAGATCAGGTATGAGTGCAAGCCCTTCCATCATTGTGAGCAGGATGTGTTCCCTCCTGGGTGGATGTAAATGCAGAGCCCTTTCATCATTGTGGTAGGATGTGTTCCATCCTGGATGAATGTAAGTGCATATCCTTTCTTCGATCATGTGTTGATCAGATATAAGTGCTAATCCTTTCTTCGATCATGTGTTGATCAGATATAAGTGTTGTTCCTTTATTCGATCATGTGTTGATCATATGTAAGTGCAATGCCTTTTTTTGATCATGTGTTGATCAGATGTAAGTGCAATATCTATCTTCGATCATGTGTTGATCAGATAGAAATATTGATCCTTTCTTCAATCATGTGTTGATCAAATGTAAGTGCTGGGCCTTTCTCATATTATTATAGGATTGGTTCCTACATGATCAGATGTGAGTGCTAGGCATGCCTTTCTGACGAGTAGGTCAGATGTAAGTGCTGGGTGTGCCTTTCTTCGATCATGTGTTGATCAAACGTAAGTGTAGTATCTATCTTCGATCATGTGTTGATCAGATAGAAATGTAGAGCCTTTCTTCAATCATGTGTTGACCAGATATAAGTGCTGAAGAAAACCTACATGGAGGCTAGGTCTACAACCAGCATGAAAAAGGGCTAGCTCTGTAGAACTTCCTGTGACAAGAAGAATCATGAGATAGCACTAGTGATGATCCAGATAGAGTGATGATCGAGATCCAGTGATGATATCCAGTGATGATCTAGATCAAGTGATGATTGAGATCCAGTGATGATGATCCAGCAATGATGATCCAGATCGAGTGATGATCCAGATCCAGTGATGATGCCCAGTGATGATCCAAATCCAGTGATGATCCAGATCTAGTGATGATGTCCTATGATGATCTAGATCGAGAGATGATCCAAATATGAAGATGCATATGAATTGAAGACAAAGATGACTTAAATACTTAGAACAGTTGAGATGCAAATGACGAGAAGATCTAGCTATGATAGAGAAGAAGACCAGTACTGAAAATTGTGTCGAAAGAATACCTTCCTAGTTAAGAGGGAGTGTTGATGTATTTGTAACTTTGGAATGTATTCATCTATGTATCTTATGTATTGTAACCCGATGTTTATTCCGGGATGTATCTGTAATGTAATTGAGTCATGTTGTCATGCCCCAATGTTCCGATCGAGAGGATCAATAATGTAAACAAGTCATGTCAAGTCATTGTGGGTAACCCTCCGATTGTCTAAGGGTTAAAGTCCCCGTAGTTTCGCGGCACTAGGGTTATTAGAATCTCCTAGTAGAGGTTGGCCCTGGTAGGGTTTTAGTCAGGTCAGGATTAGTATAAATATAGAACTGGAGTCTCTATTTATCACACAACTCATCCACACTCAAGTGTAGCGCATAGTTGAGAAAGGAGAAGACACTGGGGCTAGATAAGAAGAAGGTTACTATTGTTGGGAGATCACTTACTATTTTAGGCTTTTACTGTTTTGGTGTTGATTCTATCTCTGAGGAAGTTGTGGGGTTTTCTCCAAAAATGGTTTCCCCGAGGAAAAACACTCTGTTAATTGTCTCTTGTGTTTGATTGTTGTACTTGTTATTCTCTTAGTTAAATATCCTGATAATGCTAGCTTAATGTTGAAAAACTAACAGGATATAAGTGATGAGCCATTCTGGCACGATGTGTTTACACATGGTCAGATGTGAGTGTTGGGCCTTTCTGACAAGATGAGGTCAAATGTGAGTCTTGGGCTTGCCTTTTTGATAATATGAGGTGAGATGTAAGAGTTGGGTGGGCCATTCTGACTTAGGGTCAGATATAAGCGCTGAAGAAGGCCTACATGGAGGCTAGGCCTACAACCAGCATGAAAAATGGCTGGCTTTGTGGAACTTCCTGTGACGAGAAGAATGAAGAGATAACACCATTTGATTGACATAGAAAAAGCAATAATGATGACGATGATTAAGTGATGATCTAGCTTTGATGATGATCTAGATCAAGCGATGATCCAAACTTGATGCTGATCCAGCAATGACGATCCATATCAAGTGATGATCCAAACTTGATGATGATCCAATAGTGACGATCTAGATCAAGTGATGATCCAAACTTGATGATGATCCAAATCAAGTGATGATCCATATTTGATGAAGATGACTTGACAATGGAGATGACTTAACGATGAATATGACTTGAAAATGGATATGACTTGAAGATGAATATGACTTGATGATGATCCAGATGATACAGAGAAGAAGACTTGTGCTGGTAAATCATGTCAAGAGAATACCTTCCTAGTTAAGAGGGAGTGTTGATGTATTTGTAAATTTAGAATGTATTCACTTGTATATCTTATGTATTGTACCCTGATGTTTATTCTAGGAAGTATCTATAATGTAATTGAGTCATGTCATGCCCCGATGTTTCGATCGAGAGATTCAATAATGTAAACAAGTCATGTAAAGTCATTGAGGTTAACCCTCGATTGTAGGTTTGGGCAATAGTCCCCACATTTGTGTTAATTTTAACACTCCTTGTTTATCAGAGGGCAAAGTCCCCACAATTATGGGGCACTAGGGTTATTAGACTCTCCTAGAGATGTCGGCTCTAGTAAGTAATTGTTAAGTGGGGATGACATGTTAAAGTGGACATTAAGTGAATGAAAGAATATAAATAGAGAGTGGGCCTCTCTATTTATCACACACACACTCACTCATTGGGGCACATGAGTGAGAGATAAGTAGCTCTCTCAAGTGAGAGAGAGAGAGAGAGAGAGAAGCTGTGGAGATCATCTTTATGTTTTTAGGTTTTATTGCTACTATTGGTGCTCATTCTATCTCTGAGGAAGTTGCAGGGGTTTCCCCGAGGAAATTATATGTGTCTCTTGTCTCTTGTTTTTTATTGTTGTGCATGTTATTCTCTCAGATAGGATCCTAAGATCATAATTCTAGCTTAAATGATAAAAATATAACAATCAAACGAATGACTATCTATAGGGAGTTATAGGGTGACTAATGTAACTAGCTGCGAACATCCGTGTTGCTTTAGAATATAAAGAGCTACCTGCTTTAGACCTTACTTGACCTAGAAGGGTTGATCCTAAGAAGTAAATTAGAAGGAAGGGTTTGTCCCGAGCGAGCCTATTATGGTTTTGATTTAGTTAGATTATTATTATGAACGAAATTACGTATAGTTATTGGGTGAATCAAGTAAGGTCCTGGTCTTGCTTGAAATGCATTCCTATGTTGTCCTTAATTGGTTGTGTGTTAGATCAGTGTTTTAGGAGAATAAATGGAAAGGAAGGGTATGAAATTCCAAATGCCAGAAGCCAAGTATCTAGGTACAATGCCTGAGTGTAATTTACTTGACATTTCAACTGCTGCAACAAAGCTTCCATATCGTCGAAGTGGTCTTTGGTAAGGGTCACGTCTGGTCAGGTCGGTAGCTTACAACCTGATAGGTCAAGCATGGGATAGTTTCTACTTTCAATATTGCTCTTGCTTTCCTGGATTATTAGGTGGGGGGGATTACACTGGCCCTTGATTCGATTTGGATTTGGTCGATGGGAACTGTTGGGACAACATCAGTCTGGTGAGATTATGGGGAGCCATGTTACAGAGGGGATACATAGTGGGTCAGCATATTATAACTGTATAATAAGTGTCAGTGTGGAAATGTAGGTGTGGTGTGGTGTGGACGTAGACTAGAAATAAATAGGATCATTTTAAAATCTTTTCCAAGAAAGAAACATATTAGGTAGAAGAGAACCGATGAGAGAGATTTAAATAAATTAACACCAGCACCCACAACAGCACACAATAGAACATAGCACATAACATAGGCATAAAAAAGACAATTAGTTAGTTATTCAGTTAGTTAGTTAGTGTCAGGTTCATCAGAGAGAAGATAACGGATCATTGTTAGTGCGATAAGCTTATCCTGGAACCCTAGGACAACCTAGAAGCAATAGGACTTGTAAGCCGTAGGGAGCAGTACCATACTACTCCTTAAGGACAGTATAGATAGATATAGCTAGGAGGGTGGAGCTTTCTCTAAGGTTTTTATATATTTACATTTAGGTAGTCCATCATGCTTTGAGCTAGACCATCTCAGGAAAGATCATAAGGAGGGTCACATAAGGAGGATCATAAGGATTAGTAAGGAAAGATCAGAAGACAAGAAATACCACAGAAGGTGCGCATCCCAATCTACTTTCTCCAAAAGTTGTGCCTATGCTACTTCCCACGCTGCCTTCCCACCATATCAGACACCCACCAAGCTAAGAAAGACAAACAGGATTTGTCCTGCTTTACAAGATACCTGCCCAGTCATCCCAAGCTGGAGTTATTATTGCTTACTATGTTCTCTCTTTCAATACCATGCATGCCACAACATACATATTGCTAGTGGGGACAAGATTCCTATTGCATGGATGTGGGTTGATTCCCACGCTGCTAATATTATCGCTTTACCTATGTATTTATATTACTGGAAAGGATACAAGGGAAGGGGAGATATACCTTTTTTTACTAGGCAATATATAATTTATGTTACAAATAGTCAAGGAGGTATATTCATTATGTTTTTAACAGGGGAAATACCCTTTATGTTATGAATAGGGAAGGATATATCAACATGCTTAAGATATGGAGCACCATCCCCCAACTATTTTACGAGGTTGAGCCTACAAGTAAAATCGTTTTCAGTTGCACCTACTAAAAATTAAATACCCATTTCTACAACCCACTTTTACTAAAGGAAGGCTCACGTACGGTCAGACTTGACATAATCAACATAGAGATACACACACCGCATTAGCACTTTGTATTAGATATGTTATTACTTAATCTATTTAGTTTTGGACCTCGGTCGTGCTTAAAGAGCTTGCTTTGGTGGTTTATCTTCCTACTTACAGAGTTTTTTTGTCATGATTCATGCTTCAAGAGTTGGGGACTTATTAATTCTTACAGAGATTGATAATCCCAGCTCATTGATTGATTGATGAGGAAATGGAGAATTTCCTATTTAATGTGAGTTACCACACGCATACAGAGGACTTAGTAAAGTGGATCACTTATGCCATCTTCAACACCAACGTTGGGGGCAGGCACAAATATTGTTGCACTCCCTTACTTAATTTAATATAACCACCCAATATGAGGTAAAATCCACTGATAAGGAGGCCCTACTCCATACTCCCAAGCTTACCTACTTCGTACTCCCTTACCCCATAGAAAATTGGGTGGGTTACTACCCAGCCTGATCTACTACGGATTTGATCCCTAGCTACTCATAAGGAATTAATGGTTCGGAGCAACTTAATAAATATAATGCATTACCTACCAGGACCTCAATTTTATGGATTATTTAAGTAGGTATTGTAAGTGTAAATTAACAAAATAAAAACAAAAACAAAACTGATCTAACATAATACTTACTTGGAAGCCTTATTTGATGCAGATTTCATTTGCACGATATTCTTCATGATTTTGAACACCCAAGATTCCTTCTTCATCCTCTTCAATCTCCAGTTCGATCAGGTGTTCTTCATCTGATATGCATGAAAATTTTGATTCTTCCTTGTTTGCTTAAAGAGGAGTGATTTCATCCTTGACTGTTGTCAAGATCTCCTCTTCTAGAGAAGAGGAGATCCCAGTTCTTGCTAAGATCTGAGTGAGCTTCTCTAAGCTTATTCTCATCCTAAAATCATTTTACTGAAATAAAATCAAATGCTAAAAAGAAAAAGAAAAAAGTACATGACAAATACAAAAAATAGTACAAAATGAGTTAGTACAAAACGAGTGCAAAAACAAAAATAAAAAGTGCACAAAAATCTATACAAAACAAAAAAGTGAACAAATACAAAGTTAAAAGCAAGTTAGTATGAAATAAATTCTAGCCAAAAAATGAAAGCAATCCAAACTTTACATGACAAAAACTGAAAAGGAATATTTGCTTAAAAACTAACTTGTATTTGCAGAAATTGAAAGAACACTCTTGCAGAAAAAGAAAATAATTTGGAGAAAAATAAACACACTTTCGGAAACAACAAGGCTTTGGGGCACCCCACTATAGTGGATGTGCAGGTTGTTACCTCTCATTTTACCATTCTACCCTCCCCCTTTGCTATGTAATAAAAAACGAACTATCTACCTATTTAAATTATGATCCCTTTTAGCACCTCCCCGACAACAGCGACAAAATGTTGGTGAAAAATATTAAACAATTTATAATATAAATCCAATGATTTAATTGTCAACCCATAGAGATCATAAACTTAGAATCGCAAGCAACATATATGTAGTATCGAAGTGATACTAACCTATTCTATAACTGAAACTGAATCTAGTTTACGAAAACAAGAAATTGTTATGAAAATAAATCTAATTGCATAAAACATGAAATTGCATAAAACATGAAATTGCATAAATTAAACTTGGTAAAGAAAGACTAAAATTATAGATGTGAGCTCACGACACGTCTATACTAACAATTCATAAGAAATAAATTACTGAAATTCTATACTAACAATTGATAATAAAGAAACTCAAAATAACATGAGAGAATAAAAGGATTTGCATTAAAGCATCATCTCCATTACATAACAATCCAAATCCACTCTATGACCAACTCTCAAAAGATATAAACTATTCTCTACTTCCACACCACTAGAGAGGCCTCTAACAAAATGAGGAGAGAGACCTCCTATTTATGCATCAATTCAAGATAACTAATCATAATTACAATCCACTTTCCTCTCAACTTATCCCTCAAAATCCTCCAACATACCCACTTTTCTCTCAACTTATCCCTTCAAATCCTCCAACAAATATTGGATGAGATATTCTCTCCACATTTCCATAATTCTCTCCTTGAAATTAGCTTGAATTGTCTCCTTTAAATCTTGAAAAGATGGAGAAAACATTCAGGAACCTTTTGAATACTCCTTGGTTGAAAGCCTCAAATATCCCTACATTACAAAGCTCACACAAATATTTGAGATATATATGAAAAATATATTAATTTATAATATTTAATCAAGAATTCTCTTAAAAATACTCAAAACAAATAATTTGGAAAATGGTAATATCAACCCATATGTATTATCAAAGTGGTGGAAATTAATGGTTTTATGGAAGGATAAAATAGGAATAAAGGTGACAAATGGTATGTGAAAGATGAATAGAATTTTGTATTTTTGCGACCAAACATAAGTTACACTTCATCCCAAATTCAACATATGAAGTATATGGACAAGTATATTGACCTTATAATCCATCCAAAACATTAGGCTTTACATAGATTTCAAATTGAAAGAGGTGGATGCCATTTAACACAGGAATTCTAGCTAGTGTGGGTCCCACATCCTCCATGTTTCCTCATGATCACTTGCCACTTTGATTTTCCCTTGTATTTATTTATTTATCTTCTTTATTAAATATTTATGCTAGAAAATGTTCAAACATCATTTATTATCCCCCTTATTCCGAATCTCAAATCTTGCACCCCCAACTTAGGAAACTAGTGATTTTCCTCCTTGGCAATTATTTGACCTTTAGCATCAATTTGACAACTTTCATGAATATGGAAAGTGTGATTTGGCCATTGTGACCCAATGAAAAAATTGGGACATTATAGGAGAAAAGGTATTTTCCAACATTGACTTGAGGTGTGGTTACCATCTGGTAAGAAGCATGGATGAAGATATTCATAAGACAAACTTCAGAGCAAGTTATGGACATTATGAGTTTGTAGTGGTACCATTTGATCTCACAAATGCACTAGCTACATTTATGTGTCTCATGAATAGTGTTTTCATCAGGTATTTGGACATGTTTTTTCTTGTCTTCCTTGATGACATTCTTATTTATTCTAAGAATGAGGAAGAACATGAAGAACATCTGAGATTGACTTTGCAATTGCTAAGGGAGCATAAGCTGTATGAAAATATGAGAAAATGTGACTTCTATAAAGACAGAATTCATTATTTTGGTCATATCATCTCAGAAGAGGGAATATTTGTAGACTCTGATAATATTGAGCCCATTGAGAATTGTCCTACCCCAAGAAATGTGACAGATATGAGATCTCTTATGGGACTTGCAGGATACTACAGGAGATTCATTGAGGGATTCTACAAGGTTACACATTCAATCACTTCTTTGCAAAAGAAGGGGATAAAGTTTGAATGGAAACCAAGGTGTGAAGAAATCTTCCAGTAGTTGAAGAATCTTCTCACAAGTGCACCAATTCTGAAAATTGCAGACCTAGAAAAACATTTTGTGGTGTGTACTGATGCATGCGGTCAAGGACATGAAGAATTTCTTATGCAAGAAAACCACATGATATGCTATGAGTCAATAAAGTTGAAGGATCATGAGAAGAACTATGCCAGTCATGACGTATAACTTTTATCCATAGTACATTCTCTCAATATGTGGAGGAATTACTTAATGGGAAGAAAATTTGAGTTAAGGACAGATCACTGTGGTCTGAAATATTTGTTTGATCAACCTACTCTAAATGCTAGGAAAGCTAGATAACTGGAATTTGTATGTGAGTTTGATTTTGAAATCAAACACATAAAAGGGAAATAAAATAAAATGGTTGATGCACTAATTAGGAAGGCGCATGAAATGCATGTGGCATCTCTTAGTATTTGCCAATCAGATTTGAGACAACAGATTGTTAATCATGCTGCTGAAGATGAAATGAATGTGTAGATAAAGGACAAATTGTAGTTGCAAAGTCTTAAGAAGAGGTATGAGGGATATAAATTGGAAGAAGATGGACTTCTTAATTATAAAAAAAAAAATTATATTCCAAATGTAGTAGATTCGAGGACAATTGTTATGGATGAAATCCATCAAGTTCCATATTCTAGTCACCCAAGATATCAGAAGACAATTACTACAGCCAAAAAGCAGTATTTTTGGCCACGAATGAAGAAGGGAATTACTGAGTATATTTCAAAGTGCATGAAATGTTAGTAGGTAAAGGTTGAGCATGAACACCCTACAGGTTTGTTTCATCCTTTTCCAGTTCCAGAATGGAAATGGGAAGTTGTTTCCATGAATTTCATTACAGGATTTCCAATGACTTGGAGGTAACATGATTCCATCATGGTTGTGGTGGAAAAGTTGACAAAGGTAGAACATTTTATACCAGTCAAGTCCACATATAAGATTGATTCCATTGCAAAAATATTGATGAAGTAGATTTTCAGATTGCATGGATTGCCTAAGGAAATAGTCTCTGACAGGGATCTCAAGTTTACTTCCAATTTTTGGAAGGTTCTATTTGCATATTTGGGTACAAAGATGAACTTCAGCATTGCCTACCATCCTCATACTGATATTCATACAGAGAGAGTGAATCAAGTGTTAGAATACATGCTTCACATGTGTGTTATGGAAAAACCAACCAAGTTGGAGGATTATTTACACTTGGTACAATTTTCTTATAATAATGGAAACCAAGAATCCTTGGGAATGAGTCCATATGAAGCTCTGTATGGAAGAAGGTGTGTGACACCTATGAATCGGGATAATCCAGTGAAAATGATTGTTCTTGCTCCATATTTTGTCAAGTAAATGGAGTAGGAGGTTGCAAAGATCAGGAAGAATCTGAAAGCAGCCCAGGAAAAACAGAAAAGATATGCAAAAAAGTATAGAGTGCATAGAGAGTTCAGTGTTGGGTATTATGTTTACCTTAGAGTGAGGGCAAGTAAGATTTCCTTGAATCTTGGAAGTTGTTCCAACATGTCATATAGATACCGTGGGCCGTTTCAAGTGCTTAAAATAATAGGGCCACTTGCATATAGACTTGCATTGTCTTCTAGCACTAGAGATCATAATGTTTTTCATGTTTATTTTCTTAAGAAATATGTACATGATCCTAACCATGTGATAAATTGGGATGTGATTTAGGTGGAACTTGAGCAAGATTTCCAAAATGAGCTATTGTGAATCGTTGACAGGAAGGCCATAGTGCTCTGGAATTGATCCATTAGACATGTAAAGGTCTAATGGGATCACTACAGTCCTGATGAGGCTATGCAGGAGATTGTAATGTCCTAAGTCTGGTTTAAATACTTGAACACTCTTAAATTCTATAAATTATATTAAAATGTATGGACTTGAATTAATTTACACAATGACTTCTCGAACTGGGAAAATAAAGAGTTTATTCTGGGAAATTTTGCAGGAAAAAGGAATGAGAAGTGGGAAGAAACCAAATCAAATTAGGCATGGAATTCCCTCTCCCCTATCAAATTTATATCTGGTTCCATTCAGGGTTCAAAATCCACTCCGCGGAAACATACTACCATGCTTCTGGGCAGCCAAACCGTGAAACTAAGGAGGGTAATTCGGTCTGTTTTAACCAAGGGATTCTGGAAACTTGAAAATGGTTTTTCCAGCCTTAATATAGCATAACTAAAGTTTTTATATATTTTTCACAGATTCTGGAAGGTTCTGATAAGTTTTGGATGAATTTGGGGTTTTACGGCAGTTTTGGCTAAGGAAAACCCTACGCAGAGGAGGATCCAAAAAAGGTGGAAGAATCCAAAATAAAAATGGTTCTATAGTTTTATATGGGAAATTTGTTCCTTTTAGTGACCCACAGGAACTGACAGATCTCATATTGAGTTAACATAAATGGTTTTACATCAATTTTACCAAAACTAGTTATTAAAAGCTATTAATCTAGCTAGGGTCTAAAAACAACAATTAAATCATCTCAAATGAATTTATGTAAAACATGTGAAATATAAAAGGGATAAATATAAGTTCATTTAATATTTAAAATCCCTTCAATCACTTCTCCTACTTGACATATTCCTTATAGCACTCATTTTTATTCAATTTCCCCCATACATCGCTAAAATAGGACTTTTAGGAAAAACTGAACACAAGAATCTTTATGGGAATAGATGTTTCGACCTAATATATGTAATTTGCAAAATACTATGACCTTATAGAACATAAATTACATCATTGAGTGGCCATCACAAGGATTCTCCAAAAGCAAGGGGCAGGAGGCCCGGATCATGACTAGCAAGGGCTGTGAGCATAACTGAAGCTAGGGCTTCATGGATATTGACCTGAACTTGATGGAGGCTGCAAATAAATCTGTAAATCCTTCAATTACTGCAATATAGAGCTCCACACTTGTAATGGAAGGAAAGGGGATGGAAGGGGAGGGGAATGGAAGGCTGGGGCTCATCTCCCAGTAGTCTGAGGCACAACACTCAGAAGTAATGCTCACATAAGCATTCAACAATCAAATAATCAACCAAAATAAAGAAATCAGTTCATGTTTATGTTTTATAGACTTATGGATGACCTTATTAGTAAGTTGAGGCCAATGGTGACCTGTGAAAGCAAGTCAACCCCATGGATGACCTAACCCTAGCCACAAAAGAGCCCCCTTTGGGAAATTAGGCAAGTATGACCATGTGGAATTGTTTCCAATTCCAAATCATCCTTCACAATTAGAAACTGCACCCTCCCTTAGTCAAAAGCTGCCTCTTTTGAGTTATGACAACTTTCTGCTTTTCCTGGGTCATAAGGAAACTCTTTCCTTCCTTAAAAAACTTTCCTGCTTTTCTGTTATAGCTTTGTTCAGCTCTATAAGAGTAAATTGCACCCTCCCCTTTGAAATACTTTCATGCTTTTACCTCTGTCTGTTTTTTCTACTTTTAGGAAAATTCCCTTTATTCTCTTGCTTGCTTTTGTCATGGACTTTCTTATTTTTACCAAGGAAAGTTGACTAGCTTTCCCCAATGCACCCTCGTGACATGGTATCCTTAATTACACATCATTATTGTGCATAAAAAATAAAATTGCTGAAATAAAATTAAATACATGCCTTAGAACAATTATTAGTAAAAATTTATCCTACGAGGAATAATTAATAACAACTTGAGCCCTTAGTAACTTAGCAAGGTCAACACTTTTAATGGTTGATTTGAGGGAAGATGACAGTCCTCCCCTCCCAAATATGCTTGTCCTCAAGCAGAAGCACCACAGATTGTTGCAAAATTTTCCCCCATGTTTTTGTTGCACCACTCTGATCATAGCCATTTTTATGATGCCACTTCCTTTAACAAAATTTCCAACCTAGTTAAAGTAACTGACTAGATTTCCCAGATCCCACTTCCTCCTCTACAAGGACCCAAATTTTTCTTCCACCTTTTGAACTCTGTCATTCCTAAGAATGTTGGATCCCATGGTTTTATCTACCTCCTTCCACCCACCAATAAAAACAACAAAATTTTATCATTGTAGAGGAGGAAAATGAGGTTATAAAAATCATACCACCATACTAGGAGCTCATCTCTCCCCATGCCAAACTGAACATTTTTTAAACTGTCTCACCAGACATGGAATTCCTTAATGCAGGACCAAATCATCTTGAGCCTCTCTAAAGTATGAAAATCCATGTGCAAGCTAGCACTGGAATTCACGTCACTGTTGTTATGAATACACAGGAGGTTATCCCATGCCCCTCCATGTATACTGAAAGAATCATATAGCAGACATACATGCTCATTCTATTTCTCATCCATTTTTTTTATATGTCCAATGTATCTCCATTGATGCAAGCAACATTTTTACCCTCTAGTGCACACATCTTAATCATGTGTCTAGCCACCCAATCAATGGATGGACAAAATTTCATGCTAAATGATTCAGGTGGGAATAATTCAGATACTACTAATGTGCTTGTCAAACCACATGGTTTGACCATCAATAACTCAACTGGAAGAGTGAAAGTATCATGCTCTTCTTGTGGCATCAACAGAAAAAATCCTTTCACCCAATTTTCATCCCCACATGATGTGGCTGAAATAGAAGTGTGGGGTGAATAATTGTGAGCGAAATCCCTACAATGCTCATCAATGAAGATAATTGATCCACAAATTCCTCCATTATTTTTTTGAGTGACAGTGTGATCATGTGCCCCCTCTAAAATTGTACAACATTTTCCTAGTGGCAACTCATAATATCTTAGGAACCATACAAGTGCTTGATGTTCATATTACTTGACCTCAAACTCCTCAAGCACATGCAAATCGGAATGCACCTCATGTGCATGTGTATGGGAGGCATATAATAGCTGCAAAATAAGTCTTTGTTGCTGTTCACATGTCAAGGCAATGTCAGTCACAACAAAAGAATTATTGCAGAAATAAAAAAAAATTCCTCCCAAGGTCTTAATTCCAAATATGTCTCTATGGAACTCAACAGGTGCTCCCCTCTTCATTCAATAGCTCAACTCTCTGCCATTGATCCAAGGGTGCAAAAATCCATCAATTGACCCACACATTGAATGTATGTGTAGATCTGATGCCTTCTAGTCAAAAGTGGATGCACACACATGCCTTTTCTTCTGCTTGTAAATCATAGAAAAATCAGCAATATTAAAAACAATTTTCTTGCAACAAGACATACAAATTTTACCTTCCATATTTTCCTCTTTAGTGATTCCTCTATCCAAACATCCAGTGGATGAATCAAAGATATTTCTTGCTGATTTATATGATCTATAATTATCCATCTCTTCTGCAATAGGATCTATCTCCCATGGGGACAAATCATGATCCCCCTGTTGTGCATGCGACAGAAACCGGAAAAATTTCTTCACCCACTGTTCATTCCCCATTGGTGTTTCTGAATCTAGGACATGTGGGAAAGAACTATGAACGTTCTTTGCATGTTTGCAAACTTTAGTAATCATACTTATGGCTGCAACTTTTTCATTATTGGCTGGCCCAAATTGGGTGCTCTCATCCCACTCTTCCATGGGAGAGTGTCTGTCTTCAAGGAACAACTCAAGTTTCCTTGGAAAGAAATCAAGTGCTTGGTTCTCATAAATTTTTTATGCACACTCTTTAAGCACATACCAAATATAATGCTCCTCATGGTCCACCCAATCATGATATTCCTCCATGCCATTTACCCAAAAGGGATTACTCTTAGGAAATATTGAGGATTCAGTCAATTCTTTCCACTCCTGTTGGAATTGTTCTATCTTCATTTGTGATTCTAAGAGGGCACTTTGAGTGCATCTCAAAGAATCTTGGGTGGCCAACAAATCACCTTTGAGATTTTAGTTCTCTTATTCATATATGCAAATAATTTCTTCATCATGCAGTGATTCTTCCCGCAATAACTCAACAAGCTCAAACATGTCATTTTTATCTGAAAGAAATTGTGAGAAATTACCTTTGATTGTGGGCATTGCTTTCTGGATATTGTCCATGGCTTCAAAGGAAGATTGGTATTCCATTAAAGAAGCTTCCCAACACATCTTTGATACTGAAGCATGAGTGTGATGGAGAATTTTTAGGGCCTCTTGGATCTTTTGTTCATCCATCCTCAATGACCCTGCAAGAAGATGGGGTTCTTGTAGAAGTTCCTCCTCTTCATTTTCCCTTACCGGATCAATTTCATGCCATGCACTCCAGGTTTTGAAATCTGATCCATATGTTTTTTCTGCAATATATTCATATTTTAAGTCCTCAACATAATAATTTGGGCTGCAACTTAAGTGCTCATTCATCCTTGGTGCACCAGAAAGATATTATCTCAAAGTTTCATCCTTCATACTGCATTCATTTTTGACAACAGAATTCTGAACCTCATCACTAGGGGGCTCAACCATTCTGAACTCTTCACTGGAAGTGGCTTCCATATCATACTTGCAAAATGACACATAAAAATAAGAATTTACTAACTCTCCATGTGTGATGTTCTCCTCCTTATGTGGTGGAATTATGATGGATTGTTCACCCACCCATTTCTTTGCTTCACACCCTACTGAGATGTGCTCAATTTGTGCTTCCTTATGAGGCTCAAGGGGTGACTGTAAATCTGAATCATGTTTATCTTTTGGATCAGATCCAAAGGATGTCTCAACATCATCAATCTGCCCCATCTCTTCTGCACTTATCTTGAAATCAGCCACAAATAAATTTGGATTCATCTCACCTTCCACGTTACCAACAACTAGATGTTGGACTATTAGATATTTAGTTGTGCATGGATATTATTCATCTCATTTTGATGGAATATTTGGTGATTCATAATCCTCATGGATTCTGCAAATACGCTGATCTCTCTTTCAGGAAAACCCAAATAATTTATCAAAGAAACCATGTGCAGAGGGCTCTAATGAATCTTCACTTTTGGTCCTCTTTTCTTCCCCTTTAATTTGAGAAGTGGAACAACTTAGTTCCTTTATTGATGGATTATTTGTATTAAAATAACCTACATGTATTAATGTTTTTGAAAACATAGACTCTCCAACTTTATTTCCTTCATGCTGAGAGACACTACTACTCCCTTCTCCATGTTTGCTTCCCAACTACTTGGCAAAGAATTCTCTAGTCTCTTGATCTGACTAGATGATGCTTTGAGATACATATTTGAGCCCTTTCAATGTTCTTTCATCAAAATTCTTAAATATTCTCTACTAACCAATTTTGAATGCTCTCCTTCCTCATACAACTCAAAATATAGATCTTCCATGACTAGAACTAATTCCACAACTGCAACTTGAAGATATTGCTAAGATACTTTTCCACTGAGAGTTACTTTCCACAAGCTGATCCAAGGAAAGTGCTATGATACCACTATAATTTCCTAAGTCTGGTTTACATACCTAAACACTCTTCAATTCTGTAAATTATATTAAAATTTCTGAACTTGAATTAATTTACACAATGACTTCTTGGACTGGGAAAATAAGGGGTTTATTCTGGGAAATTTTCCAGGAAAAAGGAACGAGCAATGGGTAGAAAAAAAAGAAAATAAAACATATATTTCCATATTCCCTATAACATTTATATCTGGTTCCATTTAGGATTCAGAATCCGCTCCGCGGAAACCTGCTACCACGCTTCTGGGCAGCCAAACCGTGAAACTAAGGAGGGTAGTTCGGTATTTTTTAACCAAGGGATTATGGAAACTTGAAAAGGGTTGTTACAGAATTAATATATAATAAATAAATTTTTTATACATTTTCCATATATTCTGGAAAGTTCTGAGAAGATTTGGATGAATTTGGGGTTTTACGGCAGTTTTGGCCAAGGAAAACCCTGCGCAGAGGAGGATCCAAAAAACGCGGTACAGGCCAAAATAAAAATGGTTATGGATTTGTATATGGGAATTTGGCCCTGTTAGTGACCCAAAATATCTAAAATATCTCATATTGAGTTAACATAAATGGTTTTACATCAATTTTACCAAAACTAGTTATTAAAAGCTAGTAATCTAGCTAGGGTCTAAAAACAACAAATAAATCATCTCAAATGCATTTATGTAAAACATGAGAACTGTAAAAGGGGTAAATATAAGTTCATTGAATATTTAAAATCCCTTCAATCACTTCCCCAACCTAACATATTCCTTATAGCACTCTTTTTTATTCAATTTCCCCCTTACATTGCTAAAATAGGCCTTTTAGGAAAAACTGAAGACAAGAATATTTATGTGCAGAGATGTTTCGACTTGATACATGTAATTTGCAGAATATTATGACCCTATAGAACATGAATTGCATAATTTACTGACCATTACAAGGAAGCTCCAAAAACAAGGCTCGGGAGGCCTGGATCATGACTAGCAAGGGCTATGAGCATAAGTGAAGCTAGGGGTTCACTGGATATTGACCTGAACTTGATGGAGGCTGAAAATAAATATATAAATCCTTCAATGCCTGCAATCTAGCACTCCACACCTGCAATGGAAGAAAAGGGGATGGAAGGATAGGGTGTTGAAATATTGTAACTTCGAAGAATATTCTATATGTATCTTTTGTGGTCCTCGATGGTCCTACCGAGAGAACCACTTGTATTATCCTGTACCCCGATGCTTCTAATTAGAAGAACTAATAAGAGTAATTAGGTTGTCGCCTCTAATTTTAAAGGTGGGTCATTAGCACCCTAGTGTGGTTACTTGAGCCTACATGTGTAACTCGAGCCTACATGATTAACTCGAGCCTACATGATAGATGAGTTAACTTAAGTGAATGGATGAATATAAATAGAGGTGTAGTGCTCCTCATTTGAGACATGCTCTCACTTGTGTAGTGCATTAGTGGATAAGAGAAGAGTAGCTAGAGAAGGAGGAGGATCAGGCTTTGATCTCCTTGTTGGTTTTACCTTTTATCTTTTTGGGGCATCTATATTGAGGAAGCTTTTGCTGGGTTTTTCCCTTTAGGGTTTTCCCAGGATAAATCTTTGTGTTCCTTTTGTATGGTTGTGCTTGTCTATATTTCAGTGATCATATTTATATGCTTTTGTTATGAATTCGAAATGAAATACTAATGATCTATCTTAGCATATGAAAATTTAACAGAGGGGAATGGAAGGCTCGGGCTCATCTCCCAGTAGTCTGAGGCACAACACTCAGAAGTAATGCTCACATAAGCATTCAGCAGTCAAATCATCAACCAAACTAAAGAAATGGGTTCAAATTTATCTTTTATAGACTTATGGATGACCTACTTATTAATTTGAGGCCAATGGTGACCTGTGAGAGCAAGTCAACCCCTGAAGATGAACCAGTGACACGTGGCATGCCATACAACTTCACTATTCTAAAAAGTTATGTAACAGGTCACTTTGGGAAAATTATCATAAATCCCAATTGGTGAAACCAATTCTGATGGAACCTATGCTGTTGGATCAAGGACATTTGACGTTACCTCAGTAAAAAAATTTAGACATAGAGGAGTAGTAATTTAGAAGATATCACAGAAACAGTAACAGGCATTTCTGCAAAAGAAATTGGAAAACTAGGGCTTCCTGTTCTGGGAGCTTCCCTCCACTATTTTTAGAAAAGGAGTACATTGGACAGCTCCATTTAAAGAGATATATCTTTCTATCCAATCAGATCTGAAAGATTCCAAGTTTTGAAAATTAGGGTTTCTCTGACAAACCCTAGATCAGCCAGCTCCGGAAGCAGGACGGACACCTCAAATTGGTAAGATCTAATCTTTTGCTATTTGCATTTGAGGTTCTCATTTCAAAGTGATATATCACATCATCTTGATGATAAGCTTAGTGAAGTTGAAAACTTCCAAGCATGGAAGTATTTGATCTCTCTGAAGAAAATGAATTGGACACCTACATGAGTAGAGAGGTTCTAGTTCTAGAGGAAGATGAGCCTCAAAGCCTTACACAAGAAGAACTCGATCAAGGCCAAGAAGATCATTGTTGATTCAATCACAGATCAACTTGTACCACAAGTGTCTTCCCTAAAGACATCGAAGATGTTTGATTCCTTGATCAAGCGATTTGAAGATAAGAACATAATTCAAAATATGGATTTGAGAAAACAGTTGAAGAATGTGAAGATCCAGAATGCAGAACAACTTGAAGCAGTAGAAGAAGAAGTATGCAGAAGTGGTGATAGCCACCTTGAATGGCCTCCCAGGATCATGGGATTCATTCATGTGAAGAATGTATACTAGAAGTAAGTGATTAATTTCAGCCTGGCTAATAAGTAAGTGATTACTTTCAGCCCGACTAATAAGAAGAGAAGAAGAAGATGGGAGCAATTGAAGATCAAGCTCTCACCATTCAAAGAAGATCCCTCAATTGATGAGGAATATGAAAAACTCAATTCTTGAAGAACCTCTTATTCATCTTATCATTTGGATAAGAAATGATGATTTCATGAATGAAGAAGATGATAAAGCAGAATGATCAAGATGGCGTCTACCCATGAAACAAATAAAATATAAGTATTCAATTGCCATTTCATGATATTGTTTTGTTATAAATTTGATTGTATTCATTTCATGTGTTATGCATGATAGATTGTTTACATTAATACTACTAATATGCATGTGATGGGTAAGTAGCCCATGGCACTATACAACTCTCCAGTGCTACTTATCAAACCTCTTTGCTGACATATTGGATTATTGCACAATATCAATGATGTCATGGTAGAGATGGAAGGCATCTAGAAAGTTTCTGTGAGATATGGATGAATGTTGTATTGGCTAAATAGTTGTATGATGCATAAGAATTTTTCGTTATGCATATGTTTTATGAAATAGTTCTAACCATGCAACTGGTGCATTTGAATTGTAGGAAAGGTCCTGTACAACCTCCTATAAGAAAAGAAGGACGAGACTTGTTTCGAAGAACAAGTGATGACAATTCAATAAACATGAATCTGAAGCTCCCAGGGTCAAAGACACCATGACGGAAGAAAGAGCTTCAGAGAGAGGTAGATCCACCTCAAAGGATGAAGACCACCATGGGTATGAGAGATAACTCAAGATGAAGAAAAGAATTCTATGAAAGAAACTATGATCAAAGAATAACAGTTGATCATGGGGAATGATGTATACGATATGATTTCGAGACATAAAGGGAAGTACATAGTATCCTCCATATGGATCTACAAGTGTACAAATAAAGGTTCGTGGTTTTCCTCAGAAATAATAGACTATGACATGACATACTCTATTGACCAGTATATATCAAGCATAGAACCACCTGTATAGAATGAAGAAGGAAGATAATACTCCACTTCAAGGGGGGTGACTATAGAAGATATATGAGTTTGACATGATACGACATGATGGACAACTTCTTGATGGATTGAGACTTTACCAAGAGTAAAGTGGGTTCCAACCTTCAAAGTTGAATGCAGAAGACTAGGATATGTTGATGATCTGACAAGACAAACTCATGGAAGATCTTATGATGAAAGAATACTAGAATGATGTATGGGATATAGTTCCCAAACCAGAAGAAAAGAGTATTGTATCCTCCAAATGGATATACAAAATAGAGCATGCAGCTGACGAAAGTATCGAGAAGTATAAAGCAAGATTTGTGGCCAGAGGTTTCCTTCAGAAAGAGGGAATTAATTGTGAAGAGACACTTACTCCAGGAAGCAAGGTACACTTCCTTCAGAACTATCATGGTAGTTTCTTCCATGGTGAAGTAAAGACAAGCCTTCCTTAATGGTATGATTGAGAAATATTTTTATATCGAATAGTCATGAGGATTTGAAGTTGAAGCCAGATGGAATCACGTATGCAAGTTGAAGAAGGCCCTCTATCGCCTAAAGCAAGCTCCCAGAGCTTAGTATGGAAGAATAGATAGTTTCTTGTCAAGCATGGGATTTACCAAGAGTAAAGCTGATCCTAACCTTTATCTCAAGGTTGTATAAGATGAACTTGTCATCCTGTTATTATATGTGGATGACTTATCCTTGAAAGGAAATGAGAAACAGGTCATGGAAATCAAGAAGAAACTAGAAGAAGAATTTGAGATGAAAGACCTTGGGTTAATGCATTATTTCCTAGGTTTGGAAGTATGGAAAAGTTCAGAAGAAATATTTCTCAACCAGGGAAAGTATGCGGTAGAGATATTAAAGAGATTCAATATGTTGGAATGCAAAGTCATGGCCACACCCATGGACTCCAACCTGAAGCTGTTAGCTGATGACTCATCAGAGTTAGTGGATATGACTCATTACATACAGATCATTGGGTCATTGATGTACTTAAAAAATACTAGAATAGACATTTGTTTTGCTGTGAACACCTTAAGTCAATATCTTGTTCAACCAAGACGGGTTCACCTAGTAACTACAAAACATGTGATGAGATATCTGAAAGGGACTATAGACTTTGGTTTATATTATGATGATAGCCATGAGTATATATTGTATGGCTACACAGATGTAGATTGGGCTGGAAGTATCTCAGACAGGAAAATCACATTAGGTAGATGCTTTTGGGATCTGCTATGAGTTCATGGTTTAGCAGGAAACAGTCCAATGTTTCTTGTAGCATGGCTGAAGCAAGATACATAGCAGATTGCTCTGCTAAGTTGTGAAGCCATATGGATTCGGAAGCTGATATCAGGTCTCTTTGAACTGAAGATGGATACTACAATGATTCTATGTGATGACAGAGAACCCTGTGTTCCGTCGTAACACATAGAAATTCGGTATTTCTACATATGAGATAAGATGCAGATGATGATGTTTAAGTATTCCCATACTAAATATATAGATGATGTTTTAGTATTTACATACTGTAGATGTAGATGATGGTGATTCCGTATTTCTATACTGAATATAGAGATGATGATGCTTTCAGTATTTCTATACTGAAGATATAGATGATGATGCTTTCAGTATTCACATACTGGAGATACAGATGGTGATAGTTCAGTATTCACATACTGAAGGTGTAGATGATGATGGTTTGGTTGCTGATGTGGTAACGAAGCCTCTGTCTTGAGGAATGTTTGAACACTTTCGAGACAAGCTTGGTGAGGTTCGGAACAACCTTCCTCAAAAGGGGGAGTAATGATGCTATAGTGGGATTGTATCATCCCTGGGCATCTTCCCTAAAGTGATCTAGTGACCTCGGTCCTTGAGAATGAAGAGGGATTGTATCATCCCAGGACATCTGTCCAAAAGTGATCCGGTGACCTTGGTCCTCGAGAATGAAGAGGGATTGTATCATCCCAGGACATCTGTCCAAAAGTGATCCGGTGACCTCAGTCCTGGAGAATGAAGAGGGATTGTATCATCCTGGGACATCTATCCAAAATAGATCCAGTGACTTCGGTCTTCATGAATGTAGTGGGATTGCATCATGGGATTGCATCATCCTTGAACTTCGGTTCAAAATGTATCCGGAGGTCTCGGCCGCCGTGAATGTGGTAGGATTGCATCATCCCTAAAATTCGGTTCAAAATGTATCCGGAGGTCTCCGGCCCCGTGAAAGTGGTGGATTGCATCATCCCCGAACCTCGGTTCAAAATGTATTTGGAGGTCTCGGCCCCCGTGAAAGTGGTCGGATTGCATCATCCCTGAACCTTGTTTGAAAATGTATCCAAAGAACTCGGTCCCCATGAATGTTGTAGGATTGTATCATTCTTGAAGTTCGGTTCAGAATGGATCCGGTGACTTCGGTACTCGAGAACGTGTGTTGATCCCGTAATTCCTAGAGGAAGGATTGTCTGAGTTCCACATATGTGTTGATCCCGTAATTCCTAGAGGAAGGATTGTCTGAGTTCCACATATGTGTTGATCCCGTAATTCCGAAAGGAAGGATCATTAGTAAATCCGTAAAGACCTAAATACCGTAATTATGAAAGGAAGGATCATTGAATTGATCCCATAATTCGAATAGGAAGGATTGTCTGAGTTCCACAGATGTGTTGATCCCGTAATTCCAATAGGAAGGATTTTCTAAGTTCCAGAAATGTGTTGATCCCGTAATTCCAAAAGGAAGGATCATTAGTAACTCCATAAAGACCTAAATCTCATAATTCCGAAAGGAAGGATCGTTAGTAACTCCGTAAAGACATAAATCCCGTAATTCCGAAAGGAAGGATCATTGGTAGCTCCGTAAAGACTTGATCTTGTAATTCAAACAGGAAGGATTGTCTGAGTTCCACAGATGTGTTGATCCTGTAATTCCAATAGGAAGGATTGTCTGAGTTCCACAAATGTGTTGATCCCGTAATTCTGAAAGGAAGGATCGTTAGCAACTCCGTAAAGACCTAAATCCCGTAATTCCGAAAGGAAGGATCGTTAGTAGCTCCGTAAAGACTTGATCCCGTAATTCTGAAAGGAAGGATCGTCTGAGCTCCACAGATGTGTTGATCGAGTAATTCTAAAAGGAAGGATCGTTAGTAACTCTGTAAAGACCTAAATCCTGTAATTCCGACAGGAAGGATCGTTTGAGTACCACAGACATGTTGATCCCGTAATTCCGAAAGGAAGGATCGTTAGTAACTCTGTAAAGACCTAAATCCTGTAATTCCGACAGGAAGGATCGTTTGAGTACCACAGACATGTTGATCCCGTAATTCCGAAAGGAAGGATCATGTTGATGTTTTGATGATGATGATGTTGATGTTTTGGTGTTGATGATGTTTCTGATCAAAATATCATAGTATGATGATAATGTTGTTGCTGATCGAAAGGACAAAGTGCTGAAGATGATGTTGCTGATCGAAAGGTCAAAGCGCTGAAGATGATGTTGCTGATCAAAAGGTCAAAGTGCTGAAAATGATGTTGCTGATCGAAAGGTCAAAGTGCTGAAGATGATGTTGCTGATCGAAAGGTCAAAGCGCTGAAGATGATGTTGCTGATCGAAAGGTCAAAGTGCTGAAGATGTTGTTGATCGAAGCAGTCAAGGTATTAATGATGATGAAGACTGAAGATTGAAGATGAAGACTATATGATGTTGAAAAGCATCCAATGATTTATAGTTGTATTACCCTGATGATGTTGATGATATCCTCTATCTCTCTCTTACTATTGTTGTTGTTGATGTTGTTGTAGAATACCCTTCTCGTTAAGGGGGAGTGTTGAAATATTGTAACTTTGAAGAATATT
>LPNX010839427.1:252347-312749 GCA_001517045.1 Pseudotsuga menziesii
TAGAATCAGGAGTTATTACCATCATCACCAAACCCTAACTGAAGTCAGAGTGCAATAAATGACTGAATCTCAACTGAAGGAGATCAAACACATGTCATAGCAATCCAATCATCAAGTGCTAGTGCTCCATGACTTCAATGAACCCCGATGAGGTTAACTGAAGTTGAACTGACCATCAGAAGTAGGTGGAGGAGCCTTGTTTACTCCAGATCATTAAATAATAATAAATAATCATTAAATAATATATTTAATGAGAGGAGGTTCCCTAACTGACCGGTTGAACTGATTGTAACCACCAGTTAGTAATTAGGTGCATTAATATCACTCAGATCACCCCCGGAGTGCTCCAGTTAGCCTTCTTGACTATAGGTAGGAGTGGGTGTGACTGGATGATGGCAATTAATGCTCCACTGATGTCAATTAAACTTAGGATAGTGGTTTAACTAGGCCAGTTTGACCAAAAAGAGTGTGTATGGTGGTAAATGTCTCCAACAGTCCCCTCTAATTGTAAAGGTGGGTCATTAGCACCCCAGTGTGGTTACTTGAGCCTACATGTGTAACTCGGGCCTACATGATTAACTCGAGCCTACATGGAAGATGAGTTAACTTAAGTGAACGGATGAATATAAATAGAGGTGTAGTGCTCCTCATTTGAGACACACTCTCAATTTTGTAGTGCATTAGTGGAGAAGAGAAGAGTAGCTGGAGAAGGAGAAGGATCAGGCTTTGATCTCCTTGTTGGTTTTACCTTTTATCTTTTTGGGGCATCTATATTGAGGAAGCTTTTGCTGGGTTTTTCCCTTTAGGGTTTTCCAAGGATAAATCTTTGTATTCCTTTTGTATGGTTGTGCTTGTCTATCTTTTAGTGATCCTGTTTATATGCTTTTATTATGAATTCAAAATGAAATACTAATGATCTAGCTTAGCATATGAAAATTTAACAGAGGGGAATGGAAGGCTGGGGCTCATCTCCTAGTAGTCTGAGGCACAACACTCAGAAGTAATGCTCACATAAGCATTCAGCAGTCAAATCATCAACCAAATTGAAGCAATGGGTTCAAATTTATCTTTTATAGACTTATGGATGACCTGCTTAGTAAGTTGAGGCCAATGGTGACCTGCGAGAGCAATTAAACCCCATAGGTGACCTAACCCTATCCATAAAAGAACCCCCATTGGGAAATTAGGCAAGTAGGACCATGTGGAATTGTCTCCAATTCCAAATCATCCTTTACAATTAGAAACCACACCCTCCCTTAGTAAAACGTTGCCTCTTTTGAGTTATGATAGCTTTCTGCTTTTCCTGGGTCATAAGGAAACTCTTTCTTTCCTTAAAAAACTTTCCTTCTTTTCTCTTACATCTTTTCTGAGCTCCATAAAAGGAAATTGCGTCCTCCCCTTTGAAATACTTTTCTTGCTTTTACCTTTGTCTTCTTTTTCTGCTTTTAAGAAACTTCCCTTTATTCTCTTGCTTGCTTTTGTCCTGGACTTTCTTATTTTTACCAAGAAAAGTTGACTAGCTTTCCCGAATGCACCCTCCTAACATGGCAGCCTTAATTCCACATCATTATTGTGCATAATAAATAAAATTTCTGAAATAAAATTAAATGCATACCTTAGAACAATTATTAGTAAAAATTTATCCTAGGAGAAATAATTAATAACAACCTGAGTCCCTAGGAACTTAGCAAGGTCAACACTTTTAATGGTAAATTTGAGGGAACATTACAGAGCTGGAGGATTCCATGCGATTGGAGCATCGAATTTTGTTCAATTTTGTAGAGAACTGAGGGCGGTACGAGTGTATGTTTTTGGTTCAATTTTGTAAAGCACCGAGGACAATGCTATTATAAGGGGAAGGGGAATGTAACACCCTGGTTTTGACCCGATGGTATTGAAATTGTACATGATGTATATATTGTATGAAAATCATGGAAAAGAGCTGAAGTCCAAGACCCTACCATTGATTGATATTTTTATGTATAGGTGGTCAAGGTTGATGCCTATGGTTCATAGTGTTGGTCAAGCATAGAGAATTTTGAATATCATGTAAATATGCAATTGATAAAATACCACAGCTAGCTATGGGACTGAAACATGAAAGAGATGAGGGCATGATATCATAAGGAATAGGGAGGAGAGTTATTCAAACCCCCATAACCATAAGGTGTTATCAGATATCAATGGGGGAATCTATGGACCTCAGCTAGCTTTTGTCCTCTATTCCCAATCATTCATTTCTTCCAGAAGTTAGTTGAGGTAGTTAATGCCTTGGGCAGAGCAAGGCATGGTAGTTTAATTGTGTGTCTAAGAAAACCTGCAAGTCTACAGTATGGGAAGCCGCATTCTTTCTTTTGACGCAAGGAACCACATGATGTGTTCCAGTCTATCCTTTCCCTCAATCATGAAAGGGTTTTGTTTTTGTTCCTCATTGTGGGATGACACCATTCCACACCATTCAATCAATCATGCATTGTTCACTCTCCCGAGTCGTAGGGAAGGTATCTGGTCATGGTTGTGCATTGTGGGTCACTATTTGGAGTTGTTCAGTCCATCTACATTGTGTTATAGATTGGTATGCAAACCTATTTCTCTATGTTACAGAGTGAATCGAGTGTTGTTATGTTTTCCCAATGGTTCATTATGTTGTGCACCCTGGTTTGGATCTAAAATGTATGCAAAACTTATGACTAGAAGAGATGTAGAATGCGCTTCATAAACCTAGTGTGGAGCCTCACAATAAGATAAGAGTGGCTGGTGAATCTGTCGTGAACATCTTGAAGAGAACTAGAGGGGAAGCTATAGCTCGAGGGACTATGGAGTAGCGAAGGGGACAATTCCTTGTTTTTTGTGTGTAGGAAACGTAGATGCCAGGCCATATAGATGTTGTGAAGGTGTCCTTAGCTCTGTGGATGAGCTCACTAGCTTAGCAGCCTGATAAACCCAAAGAAAGATTAGATTGACTATGAACAATCTTATTAACCCAATTGTACATTATCTTGGCTGAGCAACCTGATAAACCCAACTTGTTGTTGGATTGGCTATGTCTTTTGTGCATTTTTTCCTTATGGTTAATCCCTGGTTGGACAGTCTGATAAACCCAACTGTATGATGGCTTGGATGAGTGATCCTGATAAACCCAACATTGTGATGGATTGACTATGAATAGTCTGATAAACCCGTCATCTAGTTGGTTGGACTGGTCCTTATTATGAAACTTGCATTGACTGTGAACAGTTAACTAAAACCAACTCTATGCTGGCTTGAGCGAGTAAGCTTGATAAACCTAGCTGTGTTTGGCTTGTAATCCTGCAGCATGATAAACCCAACTTGGTGGTTTCTTGGCTAGATATTCTGATAAACCTAATTGAAGTTTGGCTTGACTGTGTGTGTTATGATCTGGTTGTGTGTGAGTATGTTGTTCCCAAGCTCCTTGTGGATATCATTCCCATCTCGGAGGTGGTAGTTGTGTTAATATATTGATGAACACAAATGGCCTATGGTTGGGTGGAACGTTGCAACCACATAACTAGTTGTAGGAAAGCTCCATCATCCAATATAAGTATTCTATGTTATACTTGTTTATGCAATGTATTTGCTTATGAATGACTATACTGGCTATGTAGAATGCTTATGAATGCGATGAATGCTTGTTAATGTTTAAGTAGAGTTACTGTTGATGAATGTCATGCATTTTCATGTATATTTTCCTTATATGTTTTAATACATTTTTCCTAAGTTCGTGGAGGCTAGAAGCATGTTACAAAGTCGAAATGCCTCTAACTTAGCGTTTCCGCCCCTTAAAATCCTCCCGGGGAAGGTGGAAGGAAGAAATCGAAAGAGAGCAGTTGGAATAGAGAAGAAGGTTTGTTTCTGCACCCCTCTATTCTCCTACAGAAGTGCAGAAGGCGGGAAACAGAAGAATGGATGAACGTTTTAAGGAAAAAGTTAATTTTTTTATTTCCAAAGTTCTAGGTCGAAAAGAGGAAGTAGGAAGTGCAGAAAAGGATAAGGTCGAAAGTTAAGTTCTCTCATTTCTGAGTTCCGAGAGGAAAGGCCAAAGGAGGATATGTGATTAAAGGATCCCATTGAATGTTGATTCTTTGATTTCTGAGTTTTGGGCGGAAGGAAGAAAGGAGGAAGTTGAAAAGGTGTTCGAAGGATCCCGTAAAAAATCGACTCTCCAATTTCTGAGTTTCGGGTGGAAGGTGGAATGGTGGTCAAAGGATTCCATCAAACATTGATTCTTTTATTTTTGAGTTCCGAGCGAAAGGCAGAAAGGAATATGGTGGAAGGTTAATGTTTCCATCATGTTTTGTGCTCCTGTTTCCCAGATTCTGCAGTGGAAAGGAGGAAATGGGAGAGCATATGTCGGAGTGCAGAAAGGACAGGTCTAGTACAGAAAAGAGTGTTTTTGGTCGCAGAAGGGATCTTTTAAGGGAGGAACATATGTGACTATGGTTTCTATGCCTAAAAATGAAGGCCAAAGAGTGTTTTAACATCCATTCCTCGTGTTTCAAAGGGAGAACAAGGGTTCTTGAACCAAAATGTTTAATTTATCCACATTATGGGGTATGGGGATGTCATAGAAGCTACTGTTAGTTAACCAACAATCTTGAAGAATACTTTGTCAAATTTTCGATATCTATGAGGAAAAACTACCCATTATAAATGCGACCATTGGGTGTCAGAATTCTAATGAGGTTTTTTCATTGTCGAAAAAAGAAAAAATTCAATTGATGTTTGAAAAAAGAGAATATTGTCGAATTGCCGACATCAATATGTCGAAAGTCGTACATTTAAGCTATCATATTTTGTGTTAAAAAATGCTAGTGTAGGTACCTATAAGATTAGGTAATCAATGGGCTTAAGTAGAACGGTTAGAGTTACTGTAATGCTTAGTACGATGTTTACTTACTTGATATACTATAAGTAGTGATGTATTCCACATAAGTTGAGCTATCCAATAGTTCATAGTAATACATATATGATTATTACGGAAACACTTATATGTGTATATTTCATATTTCATGATATCCTAACTTTAACATAAATAAATAAAAAATACATTTTGAATTTTACAAGAGAATATCTTTGAATTCTGATTAGGAGCTTATGTTGTTAGTATTTAGTTTTCAAACTATGTAATTCAAGTTGCAACAATTCCCTTTAGTTATAGGTTATCTCTTAATCTCTTTAGGTCCTCAAGAAGATGTTTGTTATTCCCGAAATCGATATAGACATGTGACATATCAGATCGGATTAGGGCATCTTGCAGGTTGGATTCTTATAGGAGTATGGGGTACTATGTATGATTTCCATTCTTTTTAGAAAAGGGGTATATATACAGAGAAAATACACGGGAGGGTTGGCCAATATGAAAATATGTTGACTCCACACAACTTTCCTCAAATTCAGCTGTTTCCTACATTAAATATTATAGGTTTAGATTGGTATTTGTTTTTATCCATGGTTGAAATATTTCTGTAAAGTTAAACTTTATAAAAAGTTTCATCAAATTCAATTGTTTCCTACATTAAAAAGTATACTTCAGAATGCTCTTTTTTTATCCATGTTTAATATTTATCTCAAGTTTAAATTTAAAAATCCTTGGAATTTTAACCATTATGTTTCAAGGAAAAAATCATTACCTAAAATCTAGGTTTTATGCTAAATTTAATTAGTTTTACTTACATCCAACAAATAACAACTCGTATGCTCAAAACGAGAAGAGTTCATTTAGTCACTCCAAATTGTAGTTGTTGGCAAGGATAATGACCAGTGTCTCAGCCTCCCATTTACAAATAAAACTTAGTTTCCATGCTACAAAGCATGGGGTGAGAAACTGTAACTAATTCAATAATATTGGTTGTATATTTCCAAATGTTATCCTATCAAGTGTCTATTAGTATTATTCGCATTGTGTAATTGTCTCATGCATATCATTGCCACATCAATGATAGGTGGATCACATACATCTTATTTATTCCCATGCATCGTTGGTGGGGTTTATAACTTCATACATCCAACAATAATGATTCTTTTTATTTTGACATATGGGGACTTGAGCTTTCTATCCTTATTATGGAGTCTCTCTTTGTAAACATATCTCTAGTCTCTTGTCTCATCTGCTTAATTTGTTTGGTTTTGAACATGTTTAGTCTAGTTTTTACACTATTATCTTAGGTTTTGCATAAAAGATAATGGTAACCTAAGATTTTAAATTTAAATGATTAGTAATATCAATATTATAGAATCACCTTCTACAAAAGTTAAATTTACACAGTTACAAAATTGTAATTCCTACCTTTCTCTGTAGTTGTAACTATTTTAAGTTTCAGTTTCAACTACAAGAAATCCTTTCCAGGTTTAAAAATAAAACATAGGAATACAATTTTTTCATGTCCCAAATTTTGCATTGGTGCACAATGGCCTAATCACATTTTCCATATTAATGAGAATTTGTCAAATTGATGCTAAGGGTCAAATAATTGCCAAGGAGGAAAATTACTAGTTTCCTAGGTTGGGGGTGGAAGCTTTGGAATTTGGAATAAGGGGGACAATAAATGACGTTTGAACATTAGAAGGGAATAAATATTTAATAAATGAGATAAATAAATAAATACAAGGGAAAATCAAAGTGGCGATTGATCATGAAGACACATGGAGGATGTGGGACCCGCACAAGCTAGATTTTCTATGCCACATGACATCCTCCTCTTGTCATTTTGAATCCATAGAAATCCCAAGGGTCTTGGGATGCATTGGAAGGTCAATATATTTGGCATGAATCAATTAAGATGTAATTGGAGTGGAAGAGGAAGACACATTTTGGATTTAGTGAGACACTTG
This sequence comes from Pseudotsuga menziesii, assembly GCA_001517045.1. Taxonomy (NCBI): domain Eukaryota; kingdom Viridiplantae; phylum Streptophyta; class Pinopsida; order Pinales; family Pinaceae; genus Pseudotsuga; species Pseudotsuga menziesii. Next base: position 259,200 of record LPNX010839427.1, read on the forward strand.
GACTAGATCCGCTAGCTCTATGACAACAATGATGAAGATGATATGAAACCTATGACACAAATAAGATATGAAGGATGAAATATGACATATATGACCTGTTATGGATAAAAATATCTCCAATAGGGCGCTCAATGGATTTAGGGCAGCTAAGATTCTCCCACATATGATTTGGTGGAAGTGGGAGACTAGGAATTGTTGTACAAGTGGCGTTCTTTGGAATATCTTCCCAAGTAGAGTTGGAATGCATATCTTGGAAGGAATTAGACCCATAGAGATATGGGAAACTTTATAAATTTCAAGAACAAATAATGAAGTCATATTTTGATCATTTGAGAACTTTGCATTTGTGAAGAGAGAGAGCTAGAGGATGACTAGATCTTGCCTTAGCCAATTTCGAGGGTGAAAGATTCTCATCCAAGTTAGTGCGTGGAAAGGCCATTCAGGTATTTCATGGAGATTTAATGGATTCATAAGTTATAGGTTCAGGATACAGGGAATCATGTGGACACTTCAATATCATTTTGTTCTTTCATCTATTTCAAGTTTTCTCATCATATTCTTGCTCTATGGACTGAGGCGCACTTAGGGAGCTATTGATTATCTTTGGGAGAGTTTCTCATGGTCCATATATGATGGTAATAATATTAATATAATATTTTATTCATATTAAAAAATTATCATGTCGAAATATCAAATGGTTGTATGTAAAAGTGATTATTAATGAGCAAACAATGACCATTTACCCACTATATTGATGTATGCCATTGTAATGTTGATGATTTCGAATGAAAGAATGTTTCTTTGATATACATATGATTAATGGAATTCAATTTATACTCTTTTATTAATATTCATAAATTATCATGTTGAAATACAAAAATATTTCATGTAAAAATGTTAAACAATGAAGAAACAATGTCATTTCCCCTCTATGTTGTTGTGAACCAATGTAATGTTAATGGATTCGAATGGATAAGTAAAAAAATTATGGTTTATGGATGAATGGAATTTTATTTATGTATTATATAATTTTAATATTCAGTACATAAGCATTTGGAGTCATTTTGTTGAGTTTCATAGAATTTGAAGAAGATTGCCTATCATTTCCCCCAAGGTTGAAACTAGTCTTTTGCATCTGGTTTAAGGGAGTTATACCAGACATTAGAAGTTGAATGGTGATGCATATGATTTCATTTTTATTTCATTTATATTTACCTCGCTTCCAATTATAAATTTTATTTGTTTTAAGTGCATTTGGAAAGTCATTTTCATCATTTACTTATAGGGGATTTGAACCACAAGTTGCTCCTAAAACTCCATACAATGATGATGATTCCAAAGTGATTTGAAGAAGTCATTTGATTATTTAAATACACATATAAAAAATATTTTTATGTATTAACATCATTCATACATATTCTTGTACAATTGGAGATCGTTTGGAGCTATTTGGAGCCATCTACCATTGGGGATTTGAGCCTCAAAATTACTAGTAAATTCCTTGAGTATCTTGGATACCTACTCCACCAAAAAACCACATATAATTCTGAAAATATTCTTTAATTAATGTATTATAACAGATACCAGTCTCATACCAACCATTATTGTAGGTTGTATAGTGTTTGGAAGATATTTGTTCCAGGACCCAGGGGGGATTTCCACCTCCCAAATTGACTAGCCTTGTCCTGAAACTTCTTCCCTTGAAAATTTCAGACAATGGTTGGTTATATAATTTGATTATATGTATGATATATGTTTTAATGTTTCCCATAACCCTCATGACCTTCCTCACCAATTTTGAAATTGATTGGAGGAGTTTGGAATCAGTTGTATCCATATACCTAGAGATGAAATTTGGTGAATTTGAGCACATTGGGAAAATTATTCACAAGGGACATTATAGTAGTATCAAATAATGGTATTTTCACCTGTACATTAAGACCATAAATTGAATAAAAAGTTTCATACATGTCTTGTCTTCACAATAGACCCATCATGCCTACTTTCCTTCCTCCTCCATCAACGAAAAAAGAAATTACAACCATAGATATTGAAGCATGCTTCCAGGAGTATCGGACTTTGAGAGGGGTTATTAATGAAATTTATTATTTTAAATAATATCATTTCTATTATGTATTTAGTAACAAGAATTAAAATGTGAACTTATTAAAGAAAAATCAGCCTACTTGTGAAAAGAGCAAAGATTTATTCTGCCCTATAAATGAGGGAGTTATAAACAATTCTATAGACATCATGTGGAATGTGTGGAATAAATTTAGGTCTAAAAAGGATTAAAATAACATAAATGAACCATTACATAAAGAAACAAAGAATCATGAAGTGGAGCTTGAATTACCTAAAGGTGATTGTAGAAAATAACATAAAGAGGAAAGTGAATACAAGCACACAATCCTTACTAATGGGGGTTGTGAAAATCAAAGAGAATTTATTGATGGATCATTGAACTATGAAGGAGTACCTAATGATGGGTGCTTACACCTCTATGTTGGTGAAACAGAGATAAATTTTGAAGTGTTTCTACAAGACAACCTTCCATTAAACATGAAAATGAAGACATTGTATCAATTGAAGAAGAAACAAGATCAACTTCGCCATCACTAGTTGAGATTCATGAAGTTGGTCCAAGCAAGAAGGAATAAGATGAGGAGGTTCATTTTCAAGAGTCCCATTTTCTTGAAGGGTCCTTAAAGATGAATGAAAAGAATATCCAATATTACCTTATCATAATCCATGACACTTAAGCATTAGTGTCAAATTCTTGTTGGAGAGATACTTCATTGGAGGAAACATCCTTCCTTGAATACATGGAGAAGATTCAAAGAGAAATGTGCCACTTCAAAGGCAATTTCATCTCTTTGATTTTTTTATAGAAACCATTTCTTTTAGCTTAATGAATTGTTACATGATGCATACTTGAATAATAATGAGTATAATCATAATCTCACAATTCAAAATGAGCAATTTCTTGAAAAGTTGCAGGATACTTGTTTTTCCTCCTATGTTTCAGATTGTCAAATGGTAGATTATTCAGAGGATTCTCATGACATGATGGATCATGAGAAATGTGGAAATTTGAATGTGATTTATTTGTTTGAAGATGAACTTGAAGATATCCAAATGCTCGATGTGGTGGAAGAGGAACTTAAATTGTCTCTTGATGAAGGTTATGCAATTTTTAAAGAAGACCATGAGTCCTCTACATTGGAACCAATCTATGAAAATGGTTTCACTCTTTTGAAGGAGTTGTATGATAATACCCATATGGATACTTCCCATGATTGAAATTATACACTTTTTGATCATTTGGGTGAGTTAGTTCATTCTCCTACATCCTACAATTCCATGTATTGCAACATCAATCTCAATTAGTCTCAATCAAGTATGGGTGAAAGGGTTCTTTTTTATGGTACCACATGAGGAGTATGGAACTCCTAGATTTACGTTTTATGATGACATGGTTGGAGCACATTATTATTCACATTTGCAGAAGCATCCTTTTTTACTTTAGGATGATGCGCATCTACATGGATGCACCTATGATATGCATTTGAGTCACTTGAAGACTCATGGTTTTTCTTGCTCAACACATGGTTCATTTGATGTTGGAGAAACTTCATCCAACACTGGGGTGAATAGATTTATGATTGTGTAAAATTTTTGTTCCCAGCCACATACTCTGTTTTATCAATATGATTCTCTCATTATATTGGATGTATGAGTGAGACTTCTTTGAGTTATTTGAAGTCTCCTTGTTTTTTTTTCTCATTATTCGGTTCATATTTTAGTGGAGATTCTTCATTCACTTCTTGGATTGAAGAATACACAGTTGAATATTTTGGTGCATATCACATCCTTTTGGAGAAGCATTATAGGACATGGGATCCTCAGCTATGTCATTGGAGCAGATTTGATTGGTCACTTGAAGCTTGTATTCACTTGGTGAATGGTGGTTTACTTACTAGGAGGTATAAGCAGTTTCATGATTTTTTGATGAGGCATCTTCTTCATGTACATTTTTATTATTTTTTTATGTACTTTGATGATATATATTATGTACTCATGATGTTTGGAATAATGCATAAAATAAAATGGGATCCCAGAATTCTCTTTCCTAATGGTATGGGTTGGAGAGAACTCTTAATTGTTGGAGTGGAATACAATTTGTTAACCTAAAAAATCTCTCACTCATATCTACAAGTCTTACACCACCCAAGGACACCCACACACGACCCTCATTTGACCCCATTTGACCCCTACACCCTAAAAATGGCTTAAAAATCCCTAAAAAGAGCCAAAATAGCTCTCATATGGGATAAAACCTCCAAAAATGGGCTAAAACCCATCAAAGGAGCTTAAGACCCCAAAAAGAGCTAAAAATTGAGAGAAAGGGGATAAAATCCCAAAAAGGGGCTAAAGCCCCAACCAGGGGCTTAAAACCCTAAAAATCTTGAGAAAAAGTGAAAATAGAGGGGTGGGGGTCACTCTCAAATCATTCCTTCTTTCCATATTGTTATGCTACTAGAGTGATTGCCTTGAGACCATTTACCTCTCAAGCCATTAACTCTCCCCCTCATCCATCTATCCGTTGAGCCATAGCTCCCCCTTTTAAGAGAGGTGCTCCCCCAAACTAGGGCATGGTGGCCCATTTCAACCAGAAGGTATAATTGTTTTTCTATTTTTGTTTATGCTTTGATAAATAGTTGTTTTCTAACAATATTGATTTGTAGGTTCATTGCTTAACATATTCTTGCAAGTTTCCATTGTTTACTTGTACGTTTTTTTTGCTTTCCTAACAGTTGTATGCAAGGTCTTGGAGCGTAACCCATAACTTTATGTGCAGAGGGGTTTTGTTTATTTTCATTTTTGTTCTTAATTTCTATTTCAGCATATTTCCTTTCTGTTTTCTTTGCATCCACCACCAGGAACCCTACCCATCTGTCCTATAGATGGAAGGTAGCCATTCATGCTCTGTAGCAAGGGAGAAATCCCTACTACAAAATTGGCAACCATACCAGGTCGATCCCACTAGATCCCTGAGTTTTGTTTTTTATACTTTGATTATTTAGGCTGATTGATATTTTTATTTCATTTTTGTTATTTTTTCAGACACGGTACCAGTTACTGTTGGTCGTTTTGTGATTTGCAAATCACTCAACTGTGCAAAAATGGCTGAACTAAATTTCTGAAAATTCACCTGTGTTCGAGCTCATTTTTTGCGCAAACTGTTGATCCATTTGTGAATCTGCTCACAATTTGGGGTAAAAAGGCCCATTTTCAAAGTGTATTTTCAACTGTTTGAGGTAATTCCTCACAGTTTGATCACAATCCACTTCACAAAAACAGAACCTTTACAGGTGCGCAACCCATTTTTGGGCTTGACTATTTGCTTCTATTGGGACTGTTAGTGCGGCTTAACCACCTCTCTCCATCAATATTTGTTTATTTATATTTAGTATTTGTTCATTTTAGTTGGAGCAAGTGTAAATCAATGATAAATGAAATGGTTAATGGATTAATGAACATGATCAAAGCTTGTTTAAACATTACTGTAATTAAAATCAACATCTTTCCTAGCCCTTCCTCCTCTACCCAGTCATCACCCTTCAGGGTATTCTGGGATAAGATGAAGGTGAAGCTCATATATTAATAGGCACTTCACCTATCATTTTTCAAAGCCACTAAAAAAGGGTGACTTGGAAGGTAAAGGGGGTAGAGAAGGAGGGATTCTCACGGTGCTCAATGTCCTCCCTGTTGACTGACCTTGCATCTGAAGGGTGACCTGTGGATCTATAGATGGGCTTAGTCCCATTTTGTTGAGAGGACAACACCCTTTCCTAGTTGAGGAGAAATATAGGTGTAAGGTAGTCACCTAGTCAGGCTATCATAGTTCAGGTTCACAAATGGTACATGTGTAAATTTCTGATTATCTTTTACTTCTTGCATTAACAATGTTTTGAACTCTACAGAATATTCATAAACCATTTAAGTAGACACTAAGCATAATAGAAAGTCAAAATACATACACACAAACCATACCATATAAACCAACCCAACTCAGATCATGACGCTGAGTGAGCCATTAAAATTTACAATTTACACTAAGTCAAACATCTGCAGTCTTTGAGGATATAAGTCCTTGACTGCCTTAACCATGGGAAGTACTTGGGATCATCCCAAAAAATAATTGTGAGGAGTACCACGGGAACCCCAAAGTAGCTGGCCGCTGAGAGGAATTGCCAAGCGAAACGAGTAACTACCCCCACCGATTGACTAGCATTCTCGTGAGGAAAAATCTAGGCGTTGTCTCCTGGTAGTCTTGGTGGTTGAGTGACCACCTGAAGCCAATAGGAAGCCATTAAAATTGGGGTCCAAAAATCATCGCCATATTTCACCATTTTGACATACAAATCAGACAAGATTGATCCCCCATGTTCTTCCTCACACCTAAGAGGCGAACCACCACAGTTCGGGTCATTAAACCAACATTGTCGAGACCATTTTCGGTGACCTTCTACACCATCAGAAGGACACATAGCCTCTGATTCAGATTTAGAATCATACCAGTCTGAACCAGATCTACACACTGCACCATCTAGCCCAATGGGTGGTGCAAACCTGGATGCATTTTTTGGCATAGTGATTGCCAGTGGACCCATGTCTACACCCAAAACCACCACCAACACCCCTATAGGTGGCCCCAGCATAGTCATGCAAACCGTCATAATCCAGCTACCGCCACCCATATTGACCAGTCACATTGTCCCACCTATAATACATGGGGGTAGTGTGCCTTCCACTCACACTGTCCCACTTGGCATGCCTGGAGGCAGTGGCCCTTCCACCTACTTTGCCCCTCCTGTCATACATGGGGGTAGTGGCCCTTCCACCTACACTGCCCCTCTCACCACACTTGGGGGCACTAGCCCATCCATAATGGTTCCACAAGTACCCCCAATTATGCAGGTGCATCATGTCCCTACAAACCCCACCACCATGGCTACACCATCTCACATCAAACTTGGGTCAAACCTTCCTTTCATGGCACATCTCAGCTTTCCTGACTTGGCTCGGTTAACAAATGACCCTATCCCCCATCAAAATTTTTGGCCTCCCGTGCCAACAAAAATTCCCTCAGACATTCCCAAGTTTGAAGGGAAGGAAGGGGAGTGCCCCCAAAACCACATCATGATGTTTCACCTATGGTGCTCATCAAACAACATCGTAGATGATTCGATCAAACTCCGACTATTCCAACGCACCCTCATAGGTGCTGCAGCCAAGTGGTACATTGAGCTATCGCAAGCCAAGTACTCAGATTTCAACTCCATGGCTTTCATGTTCCTGCAATATTTCCAACTCCCCATTAGATACAACGAAGGGCTGGAGACCTTGTTATCTTTCCACTAGAATACTGCAACCCATATAACCGACCACATCCATGAGTGGCGGTGACGCCGTAGTTTGTGAAAGATTCAACTTGATTCTAGGATCCTCCTGGATTGGTTCCTAAAAAGCTTGTTACCACCAATAGAAAAGGACATCGCATTCGAACATCCCCAATCTGAAGAGGAGGACATTTTGAAAGCCCAGCAGTTTGATCTTATCTATGCATAGTATGGATACCTTTACATTGTCATTCCAGATGCTCCCCATGTAGGAATCCCTTACTGGGATGCACCGGGGGCATCCCATGCTCCAGATCGCATCATAGATTCTCTTTCTCACCAACCACAACACCATCAACCACCACCTACAATACCGCCACAACCAAGCAACACCCCTAGTGTTGCCTATCAAAACCAAAATCCAGACTATGCAAGAATGATGTCTTATTTTGGATCCATAACTTCTTATGCACAACCTGCGCCACCGCAGTAGGCCCAGGCATTAGCTTGGCTGACACAACAATATGCAGGACAGATGCCCACATTTGTGTCACCGAAACCCACCCAAGTTTACTATGCACCATCGATGCAAGATGTCTAAGTCCCTGCCCCAGCTCCACCTACTCCATTAGAACAAGTGTTTGCACAACAAAACCGTCCCAACTAGACATCCCCCAATAACCAATAAGGGAAAGCCAGGAATAACCGACCATGGAACCAAGGAAAAAATCAACCACAGGGAGGTAGTCAACAACCAAATCCTCCTAACTACGTCGCAGCAAACCAGCCAGCCCAAACTATTCAACAACCAAATGCACCAAGACACAATGCTCCATTACATTCAAACCAATCGTGCACATTATGCGAGGTCTACGGGCACTACACATTTGAGTGTCCCTTCATGGGTCGCACTAAGCAGGCCATTAGGAATGAGTTTCAACATGCCACCAATATAATAGACCAAGACCAACCCAATCTGGAACCACTAGGACCTCCTCCTATGGTGCTCCAAAACCCATTACCAGTCCAAGGATTGGTGGCAACTGCCCCCCCTCCCCAACCCAATCCCAATGCTCCAAGGGCACCTCCCATAGTAGAAGCAGGTGTCCACCACCTACTAGCTATGACAACTAAAGAGGTCAATGTACAAACCAGATGAAATTAGTATGGAACCAACACCGAACCCACTGACACATCAGCAAGATCTACATCTAAAAAAACCATTGCACCTCTTCAGTTTCTCCATTTCCCACGCCCCCTGATATGTTGGGTTTCCAAAAATGCCACAGCTATAGCTGCTGTTAGCTACAGCATCGTGGACAATTTGGCCCAAACACAAACCACCATGTCCTCTCTTGAGGTACTCAAAACCTTCCCAATGCAGTGGAAAGCCTTACTAGCCGCCCTTGGTTCCATGGACCCCTATGAATCCAAGTTGATCACATTCAACACGGAGAATGGAGAACCACAGATGCCATCAACCATTTCCTTCCAAATCCTGGTGTCTATCTTAAATTTGGTCGTGCACCAATGCATAGTGGATGAGGGGGCATCCATGTGCATTATGTCTACCCTAATCTGGCAGAAGCTTGGATCCCCAATTCTGTAACCATCATGTACTACTATGCGGGATTATGATGTCCATCCCACTAAAGCCCAAGGAATCCTCCCACATGTCCCCATCACATTAGCCGAGAAGACAGTACTGATTGACATAGATGTTGTCAATGCTCAATTGGACTATAACCTTCTCCTTAGAAGAAGTTATATGTATGCCATGAGAGCCATAGCATCAACCGTTTTCTGTCTCATGATGTTCCCCCACGAAGGGAAAATCGTGACGGTTGACCAACTGACTTATCACAATCCACAAGGGCTAATGACACCTGCCAACATTATCCCTATGATCAAAACCATTGATCCACAAGGGATGACCACACGCGCCAATGTTATCCCTGTGGTCAACACCATGGTTGACAACATACCAGCCTCCCGATTGTTGAATGTGGGCCCTGGGTTGTTTACCGATACCACCATGACAGCTTGTTTCCCCTTAGTGTCACCACCACTGACACCAAATGAGACTACATATTTGTGCATGCTCTCATCCAGCACTGCTGCACCCAAACAACAACCGCAGCTGTAACCCCAACCGCAACCACAACACCATCCGTAGTCGCAACACCATCAGTAGCCGCAGCATCATCCGTAACCGCAACATCATCTGCATCCGCAGCATTATGCGCAGCCATCACCACAACCTCACCCCCACATGCAACCATCAGGGAGTTATCTGGGCTCCTCCCCAGTCCACACAATCCCCTTCCCCTTTCCCCCGCCTGGTGTCATGAGCAAGCCAATAATGACCACCTTAGACTTACCCTACTTTACATTGGGAATTCCCGTGTGGTGTCTTGATCCACCGGCTCAACCACCAATTCCCTAGGTAGTATTAACCCCCATGCAACCCATTGTAGTCGAATCTCATCCTCCACCGAGCCCACAAAAACCAACCACCATACCTGCACCCGCACCGCCCCAACCAAAAAGGGCCAGGGGAAAACATAAAAAAGCTACCGCTAAACCTCGACAGATCCCACCTTGCACCATCTACAAAGAACATGGCCATCCAACTCAAAACTTCCCTAAGATTCCCATAATCCGTGCGCATTTGGATGCCATGGATAAAACGAAAAACATCTTCATGGTTGAACTGCCAAGTGGGCCAATAGTGAGAAACAAGTCATTGAGAACAAACCATGCTTGCACCCTTTGTGGTTTGTATGGACACTATTCTCACCATTTCCAAGACTTGTCCGAGTTCCAAATGGCTTTATCTAACCTTTGTCAACATTCCCTTGAATCTGAGATCACCTTGATCGAAGAACTTCACCCCCCACCTCCTTCGTAGGACACCATGTCCATTTACATGACGTCCAGTTCTACTGACCCTCTTGTCTCCACCACCAACGATGGTCCATCAGACCTATCTCTTCATTGCTTCTGCAATGATGGAGAGATACTTGAAGCCTTAACCGCCCCAGAATACCCATGGGATGACATGCACCATTGCTTGTTCTTCCTCCTCGAAGAACTTGTGTCGTAGTCTGACCAGTTTTCCGTGGAAACCAAAGAATTCATTCATGGGAAAGTCGACTAGTTCAAAAACCCCATTCTAGCACCATACACCTTCGAAGAAGGGAACATGGCCAACATCTCACCAACCATCAAAATCAACATCTCAACCAATCCTGAGGTTGTTGAACAAATCATGCTAGGGGCTTCCTACTCCCCAAAAGAAGTCGCTACCTACAAAGCTCTCTTCCATGAATTCAACGACATATTTTCCTAGTCTTACACTGAAATGCTCAGGTTGGATCCATCCATCATGGAACAACACATCGACACATGGCCTAATGTGTCCCTCGTGCACCAAAAGAAATGGTCCATCCATCCTTCCAAAGCAGTCACGGTCAAAGCCGAAATAGAGAAGCTGCGCACAACAGGCTTCATTTACCCCATTGCATACACTACTTAGGTTTTGAATCCTATTACCGTGAATAAAAAGCAGGGTACCATCTAGGTTTACACAGAATTCCACGATCTAAATTGGGCGTGTCCCAAAGAAAACCTCCCAAAACCATGCATCGATCAGATTATTGATGCATGCATCGGACATGAGGTCTTTTCCTTCATGGACGGGTTTTATGGATATAACCAAATTTAGATCCGGAAAGAATATCATAACAATACTACATTCACAACCCTGTGGAGAAAATTCACCTATTGAGTAATGCCCTTTGGTCTGAAGAATGCTGGAGCCACCTTCCATCGTGCCATGACACACTGCTTCTGTGACCTCATCCACATCATGTTGGTTTATATTGACAACCTCATTACATGGTCATGGAAGCAAGCACAACACATAGACAACTTTTGGCAAACCTTCCTGCGGTGTCGTAATTATAGGATCCACTTGAACCCTTTCAAGTGTGTTTTCTGTGTCCCAATGGGCCGTCTCCTAGGGTTCATCATGTCACATAAAGTAATGACCGCTGATCCCCTGGAAATCCAAACCACTTTCCCTCTAACATCACCTCTTTAAGTGGCGTGCAGTTCATCTTGTAATATAGTCTTGTCCCTTTTAGTTTTACAACATTTTTACCACAAATCAGAAACGCCCAATTTAGGGGCAGCACCATTAGCTATTGGTTCAGAGTCACCCGAAGCCTGTTTGAGACACCCCTCACACCGTCGGGCTCAAATTTCTATCTTCTAACGAGACCATCCTCTCATGTTTAACAAGTAATTTTCAGGACCACTTCCCGAAAGTTACCTCGATTTACAAACCACATCATTATGAAATAAGTGTCTTTGGAACTGTACTTGCATTACACTTTCCTACCGCCAATCATGCGGGTTCCTGGGCCACCGCCCATAAGGCACATCCTTTTGATTTTTAGCATATAGCTGTCTAATCCATCCACCACACCTTATGTGGATCTCTGGACCATCATTTGGAGGGTGGATCATTTCCTTTGCATGCATTTGGAATATAACTACCTCCAAACTTGCACTCACACCACATGTAGTCAAGTCCGTCCACCACAACTCACACACAACTCTCCTGACCTCGGTCCGAGAGCCACCTCATTTTGCGTGTCTCTGCCGCATCGACTTGTGTGCCTCTGCTGCGATCTATCCCATGCATGTATTGGTATGTCTAAGAGCCACCTGCTCCATCCATACTGCATGGACGACCTTTGGACCACTGTCCATTGGCCCGACATAGGGGTACCACTTGTGCCTCCTCGATCAGTTGACCATACTGGAGTTTCTTTTAAGCTCTTTTCTGACTCCTAAAAGAATGAAAAGATTGTCGAGCGTAGCTGCTTCCTTTCCCGCTCGTTAAAGTATAGGAAAGGGTGTCTACATCGTCTCATTTATGTCCTTTTGCGGACTATGTATACCATCAAATGAAAAGGACCACCTTGGCACATTCAAGCCAAGACCGTTCACCTCTGCATACTTTTATGCTTTCTCGGGTAGAGGGGCTGAACTTTACGAAAAATCTCACCATGGGTTGTCGTTAGTCTCTTTTCTAGCCTTCTCATCAAGAAAATATTGCTGAGCAAACTTGGTTTCGTTCATGCTCATAAAATTATCTAAATGACCATCCAGTCAGTATAGGTTTAACCTTTTCCATCCTGATTGGAATACCAACGGTAAAGAAGTCTCTCATCCCCTACAGGATGGGCGAGATCTCCTATGTATACTTTTATCCTTTTTCGGGCATAGGAGACTACTAACAAAAAAGATCCCCCACTAGAGTATTCTTCATGCTTTCAGACTCTCTAAAATTGAAAGCACCATCGAGCATTTACTTTCTTGGGCTCACCAAAATTCCATGAGATCATACCACAAGGGTGTCTCTAGACACCACCCCACAGATAATAGTTTGGCAACATTCCCACTTTGGGTCACCTTTGTTCAGAGTACTCTGCAATGTGTCTTCCTTGGATCCCATCAATACCAAAAGTGTCTACCTCCCCCAAGTATTTCCCATTTGCAGTGGCATTCCCTATATTACAGCTATGATCCCTTTCCCATGAGTCACTTTCATTTGCTTCATGGTCTACCCTACCGTAATACTCTGAGAAAAGAAAGTTTGATTCTACTACACTCCCTGTACCCCTGTTCAACTCCTTCCCTCCGCCCCCCACCCAATTCAATTGGTCAATCCACAAATTGTCTCCCATCTTTCGATTATCTCCCTCATGCTTCTGGTTAAGGAAGCACCATTTCCCTTACCAGGGACATGTCTCCCTCTATCGACAACAACACATGTATTCCATAGGATAGACCCAGAGGTCCCTATATCCTGGTTTCATTAACCTCATTGATGAGTTCCTTGGACCACTTGAGATGAGTCCTTAGTGCCTCTCAGGATGGTTGTTTCTCATGTGCTTGACTCTAGCTACATCATCTCACCGTTGAGATTTGTACAGGGTATTGGTCTATGCAGTATTTGGTCGAAGACCCTGGATGTCACCTAACTCTAGCACTTTGATGAGTCTATTTGAGGAACCCCAACAGGATTATTTCCCTTATGATTTCCAAGTTGCGTTGGAGACAGTATTCAAAAACCCCAACAGTGCTTCTATATAGATTTATGATTGATGCAGCATATATATACCACAGAGACTCTGACTCTCCATCAGTGAGTCCATACATCTATGTACCATTCCAAGATCCAGTAGGCCATTAGTCATGAAGATATAGCATTCCATGAGAATTCCATGGGTTCAATGTAGCATTTCTTCAGATCAGTATTGTATTTAGCCTATCATTGAGGCAACCATTATTGTAACAACAGTTGTACATGATCAGCTCTTGTATTATAGAGCTTATATCACATTATTCATTTTACATCATTACGAGCATGGGAATGCCCACCTCATTCAGATACATGTCACACATTATTTGTATCTCACCCATTGATGGGAACCATATTAATACTAAAACCAAAAGCCACCATGCCCCAACCCAGGAAGCACCACCTCTCCACAAGAAAATCCTATGATGTCCATCAGCCATACAATGAGCTCCTATCCTCACACATCAAGGGGAAATTTGTTAACCCAAAAAATTCCTCACTCAGCTCTACATGGCCTACACCACCTAAGGACACCCACACATGACCCTCATTGACTCCATTTGACACCGACACACTCAAAAAGGCTTAAAAATGTGCAAAAGGGCTTAAAAACCCCTAAAAAGAGCCAAAATAGCTCTCATAGGGGATAAAACCTTCAAAAAGAGTCTAAAACCCCTCAAGGAGCTTAAGACCCCCAAAAGAGCTAAAAATTGAGCGAAAGGGGCTAAAGCCCCAACCAGGGGCTTAAAACCCTAAAAGTATTGAGAAAAAGTATAAATAGAGGGGTGGGGGTCACTCTCAAATCATTCCTTCTTTCCATATTGTTATGCTACTGGAGTGAGTTCCTTGAGACTATTTTCCTCTCAAGCCATTCACTCTCCCCCTCATCCATCTCTCCATTGAGCCATAGCTCCCCCTTTCAAGAGAGTTGCTCCCCCAAGCTAGGGCATGGTGGCCCATTTCAACTAGAAGGTATAATTGTTTTTTTTTTTGTTTTGTTTATGCTTTGATAGATAGTTGTTTTCTAACAATATTGGTTTGTAGGTTCATTTCTTAACATCTTATTGCAGGTTTCCATTGCTTACTTGTAGGTTTTTTTTGCTTTCCTAACAGTTGTATGCAAAGTCTTGGAGCATAACCCATAACCTTGTGTGCAGAGGGGTTTTGTTTCTTTTCATTTATGTTCTTCATTTCTGTTTTAGTCTATTTCTTTTCTGTTTTCTTTGCATCCGCCACCAGGAACCCTACCCTTTCGTCCTATAGAGAGAAGGTAGCCATTCCTGCTCTGTAGCAAGGGAGAAATCCCTACTACACAACCAATGGGAACCTGTGATAGTTTTTAGTCCCATTGATTTAAATTTTTTTGGGAAACAAGCAGTATGGGAGATGGATTCCCTACTTAATAAAGTGATTTTAATTAGAGTAGTGTAGCATCAAGCATGGTGTTTCCTCTCTAAAATTTTCATGGACTCTCAAAGACTCAAAGTTGGACAACTTAGTGGCAACTTCAAAGAATCATACAAAAAGCAGTTTCTTCAACACCTATGATTGAAATTGCTTGAGGACAAGCAATATTGGAAAGGGAGGATTTTTCATGTCCTAAATTTTGCATTGGGTAACAATTGCCTAATCACATTTTCCATATTCATGAGAGTTTGTCAAATTGATTCTAAGGGTCAAATAATTTCCAACAAGGAGAATTACTATTTTCCTAGGTTGGGACTGGAAGATTTGGGATTTCGAATAAGGGGGAAAATAAATGATGTTTGAACATTAGAAGGGAATATATATTTAATAAAGGAGCTAAATAAATAAATACAAGGGAAAATCAAACTGGAAATTGATCATGGAGACACATGGAGGATGTGGGACCCACACAGGCTAGATCTTCTATGCCACATGACATCCTCCTCTTGTCATTTCGAATCCATAGAAAGCCCAAGGGTATTGGGATAAGTTGTAAGGTCAATATAATTCAAATGAATCAATGAAGTTCAAATTCGTGTGGAAGATTAACTCCCATGAAAGAGGAAGAGGCATTTTGGAGCTAGTGAGACACTTGGACTAGATTCCCTAGATCTATGACAACAATGATGAATATTCTATGACACCTATGAAAAAAATCAGATCTGAACGATGACATATGATATATCTGACATGTTAGGGATAAATATATCTTCAAGAGGGTGCTCACGGGAGTTAGGGAAGCTAAGATTCTTCCACATGTGATTTGGTGGAAGTGGGAGACTAGGAATTGTTGTACAAATGGCATTCTTTGGAATCTCTTCCCAACTAGAGTTGGAATGAATCTCTTGGAAGGAACTTGACCCATAGAGAGATGGGAAACTTTATAAATTTCAAGAAAAAAAATGAAGGAATATGTTTATCATTTGAGAAACTAGCATTTGTGAAGAGAGAGAGCTAGTGGATGACTAGTTTCTTGCCATAGCCAATTTCGAGGGTGAAAGATTCCCATCCAAGTTAGTGTCTGGAAAATACATTCAGGTCTTTCATGGAGCTTTAATGGAGTCATAAGTTATAAGTGAAACCTACAAGGAAGCTCGTGGACACTTCAATATCAGCTTGTTCTTTCATCTATTCCAAGTTTTCTCATCATATTCTTTCTCTATGGACTGAGGCGCACTTGGGGAGCCATTGATCTCTTTGGGAGATATTCTCATGGTCCATTTATGATGGTAATAAAATTAATATACTATTTTATTCATATTTGGAAAGTATCAGGCCAAAATACCAAATGGTTGTATGTAAAAGTGATTATTAATGAGTAAACAATGCCCATTTCCCCACTATATTGATGTATGCCATTGTAATGATGATGGTTTCAAATGAAAGAATTTTTATATGATATATCTATGATGAATGGAATGTAATTGATACTCTTGTATTCATATTCCTAAATTATCAGGCCGAAATACCAAAATATTTTATGTAAAAATGTTACACAATGAAGAAATAGTGGCATTTCCCCACTACCTTGTTGTGAACCAATGTAATGTTGATGGAATCAAATGGATAAGTAAAATAATGATGTTTTATGGAATTTTATTGATGTATTATATGATTTTAATTTTCATTACATAAGAATTTGGAGTCATTTTGTTGATTTTCATAGAATTTGGAGAGGACTGCCTATCATTTCCCCCAAGGTTGAAACTAGTCTTTTTGCATCCGATTTAAGGGAGTTATAAAATACATTAGAAGTTGAATGGTGATGCATATGAGTTCATTTTTATATCCCTTAAATTTCCCCTAATTCCATTCATAAATTTGATTTGTATTGAGGGAATTTGGAAAGTCATTTTCATCATCTGCCCATAGGGGATTTGAACCACAAGTTGCTCATAAAACTCCATACATTGAACAAATTTCCAAATTGTGTTGCAGAATTCATTTTATGGTTAAAATACACCTACAAACACCATTTTTATGTATTAAAATCATTCATACACGTTCTGGTACAATTGGAGAGCATTTGGAACTATTTGGAGCCATCTACCATTGGGGATTTGAGCCTCAAAATTACTAGTAAATTCCCCAAGTCTCTTGGATACCTACTCGACCCCAAAATGAAATATAATGCTGCAAATATAATTTAATTAATGTATGATTAACATATACAAGTATCATACCAACCATTAGTTTAGGTTGTATAGTGTTTGGAAGAGATTTGTTCCAGGAGCCGGGGGGGATTTCCACCTCACAAATTGACTAGTCTTGTCCCGAAAGTTCTTCCCTTGCAAATTTCAGACCATGGTTTGGCATATCATATGATTATATGTATGATAGATGTGTTAATGTGTCCCATATCCCATCATGACCTTCCTCACAATGTTTGAAAGTAATTGGAGGAGTTTGGAATCAGTTGTATCCATATACCTAGAGTTGATTTGGTGAATTTGAGCACATTGGGAAAATTATTCACAAGGGACATTACAAATTTCAATCTTATAAATTATATTCAGACATAGGAACCAATCATAATATTAAATGCAGATTCTATAAATTCTACCCATTTGCAACTGACACTTGACATTGTATTTAAGTAGAAGAATTCAAATTGAATTTGAAGACAATAGATCTAGAAGTATAGTATTTTTTTTTACTCTCAAATTTTTAGGTTTGATAATAGATCCACTTACCTGTAAGGTTAGTTGATGGAGCTCCACAAACCTAGAATATGAAGCATACAGGGATCTACCATCGCAGCTCAACACCATATTCAACATGCCACCAACAACTCCACCACGACACCACTGGCTCCACCACACCACACGACCGAGCAAACAAAGGGCCGAGGCTCCACAAGCGTAGTTCGAAAATAGATACAACTCACCACCAATGGCTCCACCATGGGACCACCAGCTCCACCACACCCCCAGACCGAACGGACAAAGGGTAGACACGACTCGACCACCGGATACAATAACAAAAAGAGTAGGGAACCAATAGACTTGTTGGAATATATTAAACCCACTCAATACTTAGGATAAAAATATTTAATCATTATTTGATTAATTATCTACCCACTAGCTTAATTAGTTGGCATTCACTTGCACCTTAAAGTCAACACATGCCATCTATACCCTAGGAATGCTTTATTTCTGATTTTGGGTTGATCTTGACCACTTTATGGACATTTAGAATTGGTAATTGCACTTTACTATAGATTCTTCTTTATTATGATTTATCCAGCTTTTCTGTGGATAAGGTAAAATTAGTTAACTAGGAAACTAGATTCCTTGGTTCCCAACACATCCTTCATTACTTTCTCTCCATTTTCCAGTATTAGCATGTTTTTCCATCACTCTTGAAAATTCACTCATGCTTTTGCTAATTCGTGAGGTCCTTGACTAATTTGGGAAGTGCTTTAGCCACCTATGGGGGTTTATCATATTTGGTAAGTCTGATTTATGAGCTAGAAATGAGTTGTCTTCCATCAACTCAATTTTTTTATAAGGATGTATTACCATTGTAATAATATTAGTCATCATCTATTTATCATTCATTAATGTGTGATGATTAATTCCTCTTCTTCTCTCCTTATGCTAATTCTCTACACTTCCCAGTGAGGTTAATTGTGTGCTTAGATTCTTAGCTTGTTTATGAAATTCATGTTTCCATTAAGGATTTAGAATTTTGACATGGTATCAGAGAGAAAGGTTTCCCAATCCATCAAGGCTCTACATGATATGAATAGCTTCAAGCTTTGACATGGTATCAGAGCCTAGGATATCCATGTTTTTCCATGGTATGAGAGCTTTGGGAGCTCATAAATGAATTCTCCTTTCATATTTGCACGTTTATTTGCAAGTGCAACAATTTCAATATGGATTCGAAAGTTTCTCTACTATCTCCTTTCAACTATGCTAATTGGAAGCCAAACATGAGCACATACTGAAGAGGCAAAGTCTCTTTGATGTCTGCATTGGTGCTTTAAGCGAACCTGAGTCTTATGAAGAGAAGATTTGTTGGATGGATAATTGTGATAGAGCTTATGGAATCATGTTCTTGGAAATGTCTCGAAATATATATCAACTCATAGATTCTGTTGAATATCCATTTGAGCTTTGGAAAAATTTGGAAATATATTTTGGTGTGTAGGAAGTAGAAGATGAAGCATGGAGTGAACCCAACATCTCCTTATGTTCTCTCTCTCAATATGTCTTGGCCTCTACATTCTTTGATGAATTTATTTATGATGAAGAATTTTCTCATACAGGTCATGTTGTTGCTACCCTCTTTGATTCAAATGCTTCCTCTTTCAATGAAGAAGAAAATATTGAAGAGAAATATTTTTATGTGTCTCTTGAATATACTGATGATGAAAAAGAAGTGATAGGTGGAACTTCTATTTTTATTGATGATGGTTCCGACAGCTCTCCCTCGACATCTTGGGTGAGACTTCATCCGCTTTACAGGAGTTGCCGGGCGGGGTCAAACCTGTCTCGGCCGGTGCTCATGGAGATCGCTCGTTGGGCATCGACGGAGTAGGAACCCTTGTCGACGAGGCTTTGTTGGTGGGTTGCGCCAACAATTTCCTGCCACATATGTCCAAACTGCCTTAGTGAAAGCATATTTGATAAAGAAATGTTCATTTGTTTCTTCATCCTTTCTGCATAATAAGCAATAATCTGGGCCATTTGAGCCTTTCTTCAATAGATTTTTTCATTTTAAGATTTTATTTTCCATCATAAGCCAAAAGAAGCATTTCAATTTTTGAGTTAACATCCATTTCTGGAGCTTATCATTCCACCATTTCATATTGCAAATATTTTGAGTGAACTATATGGCTATACATGTCTCTTTTGTTGTTACTTGCCATATAACCTTGTTCCACGACCAAATAATTTTATCATCTTTAAAACTAAATCTAATGCCTCTTGAATTAAGTGTTTAAATATATTTATAATCCTAAATCTTTAGGCATAAACCAATATCTTCCCTTTAATACTGCCCATGACGGTCCTATGATATTATTAAGAGTGGACATATTTAAAACCTGAAGATGATTGATTATACAAGCTACTACTCAAACCAAGCATGAGCATAATATATTAAAGCATTTCATTTTGAAGAACAAAAGCAAAATAGGGTCACGTTTGGTTTATTCTTAACATAAACAAAAAAATTGATTCGAGTTGAAATTTTTTTAAGTTAAAAATTTTTAAAAAAATTAATTGAAAATTTTTGAAATATTGAGAAACTAAGACAAAACTTTAAAGCTCTTAAGTCTATGAAGAAACCTCAAATAAAAAACTAGATTAAAGTTTTTTATATCAAAAATACTTTTTAATCTATCTAAAATACAATACTTGATAATAAATTTATTTAACTTAATCATAAATTAAGATAATCAATTTTTTTTATTATAAAAAATATTATATCAAATTATTTCCACTCAAAAAACAATCATAAAAATTAAATAAAAAGCTTTATAAAACTAGAATAAAAATCTCATGCAAAGATTTTCAAATAAAGATTAAAAAATCCCAAATCAATTTATTTTCAAATAATAATAAACAATCTTAAAAAAAACTAAAAACTAAACTGTTTTGCGTCCTTTCCAAACCAACAACTCTATCATGAAAAACGAATCCACATTCTACAAAGTCTATTAACCAACCTTCTACAGAATCTATTAACCTACAACTCTATCATGAAACATGAATCCACATTCTACAACTCTATCATGAAACATGAATCTATATGCTACACAATCTATATGGATGTAAATAATTTTTATATTTTAAAAATGGGTTATAAAACTTTAAATTTAATTAATCAAACAAATTAATGATAATAATGATATTTATTAATGTTTATTAAAATCAACTTTCATATCTTAAATGTTTAAAAGATAAAAAGTCATTAAGTTTTCTTTAGAATTGATATTCCTAAGTTCCTATAACTTTGATGAGTTACAATGTTAATATTATAATAAATATTTTGAAAATGCTCTATAATGTGATAGTATGCATGGCATTTAAGAATCTTCACCAATATATTTGGTTATGGAGATTGAGAATTTATTCTTATTTTAGAAATGTTCATTCTACATTTTTTTTTTAAATTTAGATATAATAGTTTTAATATTAACATTATTCTATATAGTGACCTATTCTTAGAGTGCACAATGATTTAGGCACTATATTGTATGGCATACATTGCATCTTTATGTTAATTTGGCTTAAGTCAAGGTGGTTTTGACTAGAGTATGAAGCAATTTTAGGAATTCTACTGTATCCCATGTTGTTTATCTTGTTCTTGTACATTAGGTACCTAGTCATGCCTATGCTGGAGAGTGTATTATCTTTAGTTTAGATATTATATGTTACCCAAACTTCACAATCATATAAGATAACAATAATGACTAGACTCTCAAAGAGGATTTTTTTCCTATCCCAAAGCTAAAGGGTTTTTTATTTAGAATTTTTTTTCAGTCCATACCTTTCATTAATCCTTTTCTCAAGGTTATAATTCAAGTATATTTATATGAAGCCGTTTTCTCCATTTTTTTGTTGTTATGACACTTGAATTATCACATGTGATCTTTTGGGATTGATTATTATATCCTTTGGTTTGTTAGTGTTAAATCTTTCAGAATTTTTAGTTTTTTTGTTGAGATCATAACCATACGATGAATATCATCTCGTTAAAAAATAAAGATGATAATATAACAGTTAAAGTCATCCAACACAACCTCCCTCTTCCAACCAAATTCCTAAGACAACCTTGCTTAACCAACCCAAGTTGACAATTTTCTTCTGGTACAACCTTATCACAACAATATCAACTTAAAAAAAACTTTTTAGCTTTAAAAAGTGTGTATCAAATTATATCTACTACACCAAAATGTACAGGCTATGCTTATAGAGGGCTCTTGATTTTTATTTTGTAAACCATGAGGCAACGTTTTAATCACAGGACAACAAAGAACATATCCTCTTGTTAAAACATGACAAATGTACAGACTATGCATTAATTCCATGACTGTCCATTCTGCAATTTCAGGAGTGTCCACCCTTGCCCAGGTTATTGCAGCATTCTTGGCGTTTGGAGGACATCAATCTCTCGACATTAATTCGAGCAAACGACGAAACGGAACAGTAGTGAACTAAAAGTTAACATATAGACTCAGTGAAATTCAGCCATCTTTAAAAGTGTTCTTTTGTTTCGCACAGGCATGATTTGCAAGTGATAACTCTGCACATGCATAATCTGCCAGTGACAACAGATCTAATTAGTTGTGCGAATAATTGCTTTGTCTTAGCATAACTAATTCTTGGAGCAGGGAATTATGAGCTATAAAACACGTGGATCGCCTACTTAAGTTTACGTTTCTGTGATCGTTTGCATCTATGGAGATTCCTGACCAAAATATTTTACTTAATGTGATTCTGACTGAATTTTATTTGAATGGAGTTCAATGTGAATACGTTTCTGACTGAATCGTTCATAAATTTCAACTGGGTAATGAGAGTACACACTTACAATGACCACACATTGCAATTGGCAAGAGCTATCTATTGAGCTGCAGAGCATTTAATGCGGCTACAGACCAGATCCAAGGGTCAGCAAGCCTGCTGTAGCCGCATTAAATGCTCTGCAGTTCAATGGACATTACAATTGGCCGCGTTAAGTTTAGAGTATGTCATTCAAGTCAACCAAGTAATCCGTAGATTTTTAAACAGAACACTCGCAATGTCTTATCTAATTTTCAGACTGTTGCATACGAGTGGACCACAAGCCCAACTAGACTATCAGCTGAGACGACTGACGATCTAGAGGGCACCACTACCGAAGGCACTTAAACAAATAGATAAATAGCAGCATTTTGTTGTAACAGAGATTGAATAATGGCTTATACAAGTTTCTTCAGGATTTTTGAAGGTTGTGGGTTGCATCTTTATGTTAGTTTGGCTTAAGTCAAGGTGGTTTTGACTAGAGTATGAAGCAATTTTAGGAATTCTACTGTATCCCATGTTGTTTATCTTGTTCTTGTACATTAGGTACCTAGTCATGCCTATGCTGGAGAGTGTATTACCTTTAGTTTAGATATTATATGTTACCCAAACTTCACAATCATATAAGATAACAATAATGACTAGACTCTCAAAGAGGATTTTTTTCTTATCCGAAAGCTAAAGGGTTTTTTATTTAGAATTTTTTTTCAGTCCATACCTTTCATTAATCCTTTTCTCAAGGTTATAATTCAAGTATATTTATATGAAGCCATTTTCTCCAATTTTTTGTTGTTATGACACTTGAATTATCACATATGATCTTTTGGGATTGATTATTATAACCTTTGGTTTGTTAGTGTTAAATCTTTCAGAATTTTTAGTTTTTTTGTTGAGATCATAACCATAAGATGAATATCATCTCGTTAAAAAATAAAGATGATAATATAACAGTTAAAGTCATCCAACACAACCTCCCTCTTCCAACCAAATTCCTAAGACAACCTTGCTTAACCAACCCAAGTTGACAATTTTCTTCTGGTACAACCTTATCACAACAATATCAACTTAAAAAAAACTTTTTAGCTTTAAAAAGTGTGTATCAAATTATATCTACTACACCAAAATGTACAGGCTATGCTTATAGAGGGCTCTTGATTTTTATTTTGTAAACCATGAGGCAACGTTTTAATCACAGGACAACAAAGAACATATCCTCTTGTTAAAACATGACAAATGTACAGACTATGCATTAATTACATGACTGTCCATTCTGCAATTTCAGGAGTGTCCACCCTTGCCCAGGTTATTGCAGCATTCTTGGCGTTTGGAGGACATCAATCTCTCGACATTAATTCGAGCAAACGACGAAACGGAACAGTAGTGAACTAAAAGTTAACATATAGACTCAGTGAAATTCAGCCATCTTTAAAAGTGTTCTTTTGTTTCGCACAGGCATGATTTGCAAGTGATAACTCTGCACATGCATAATCTGCCAGTGACAACAGATTTAATTAGTTGTGCGAATAATTGCTTTGTCTTAGCATAACTAATGCTTGGAGCAGGGAATTATGAGCTATAAAACACGTGGATCGCCTACTTAAGTTTACGTTTCTGTGATCGTTTGCATCTATGGAGATTCCTGACCAAAATATTTTACTTAATGTGATTCTGACTGAATTTTATTTGAATGGAGTTCAATGTGAATACGTTTCTGACTGAACCAGACATCGTTCATAAATTTCAACTGGGTAATGAGAGTACACACTTACAATGACCACACATTGCAATTGGCAAGAGCTATCGGTTGAGCTGCAGAGCATTTAATGCGGCTATAGACCAGATCCAAGGGTCAGCAAGCCTGCTGTAGCCGCATTAAATGCTCTGCAGCTCAATGGACATTGCAATTGGCCGCGTTAGGTTTGGAATATGTCATTCAAGTCAACCAAGTAATCCGTAGATTTTTAAACAGAACACTCGCAATGTCTTATCTAATTTTCAGACTGTTGCATACGAGTGGACCACAAGCCCAACTAGACTATCAGCTGAGACGACTGACGATCTAGAGGGCACCACTACCGAAGGCACTTAAACAAATAGATAAATAGCAGCATTTTGTTGTAACAGAGATTGAATAATGGCTTATACAAGTTTCTTCAGGATTTCTGAAGGTTGTGGGTTGCTTATGAATAATGGCTTATACAAGATTTCAGAATGTTTATTCATTTTAATTTTAGATTTTCATTAATAACATTTAAATTTAATACTATAATAATGACAAATTCATTTTTAATGACGTATAAGTAAAGTGGCCGTTAAACCTTGAGAGGCCTAACCACTTTTTTGTTTTGTGAAAATGGCTTGCTTTTGCTTTTAAATAAAGCCTAAAATATATAATTTTATATTAATTTTATCGGTTATTCATACTTGATAGGTATAGTTATCCACTTACGATTTAACATAAATATTAAATAATTAATATAAACATAAGACAAATACTATTTGATAAACAAAACAAAACAAAAATATTAATGAAAAAAAGAAAATACAAATTGTTACTCCTTTCTTTAACCACCATTTAAGTAAAGCTTATTTACACTTGGGTTAATCTTGGTTATGCACTCAAAGAAGTCCAAAATATCAAATACTAGCACAACCACAAGTAAAGTGGCACTTAATTGCAACAAACGACTTAGTTTTGTGGAGATGAATGACTTTTAAACAAACACTAAAATGCATAATTTTATATTAAAATACTATTAGTTTATTATTTATCTATTATTCATAATAGATTGTTATAGTTATTTGCATAACATAAATATTATTTATATTTTTGTAAATAAAGCATTACATTATTAATTCCCAAAAAGGAAGACATTTGGCCTTTTCGGTGTATAGTCACTAAGACAACCTTATATTCATTTCCATACACTTCTTGACCATTTACCATTGAGAAACAAACCTAGCAAAAAACAAGATACTCACAGCTCCTCCTAAACCTCTATTACACAATCTAAACTTTATTATCATCAAAACAAAGACTTTTTAAACTTAAACTTCTGAAACAATGCTATCCACCAATACACTACCATGACCTAGGAATAAATATAAACAGAAAGAAAGTAATTATAGAGGAAAAGAGTGAGATGGCCCCATTAGAAACCCTTGGTTGATGCCTCATCGAGATGGCTATAGGTGGCCACCCTCTTATTCAACCCGCTCAAAACAGTTCCTCATGCTCACAATTTTCTTGTAATGTTCTACGGTTTTTAAGGTCCCAAACTTCTATGGTCGTTTTGAGGCCCTAAACGACATATTTTGGCGATTCGGGGGTGGGTGGCAAATAGTTGCATTTAACATGAATTTGGCCCAAGTTGAAAGTTGTAAATACCGGATAGACCTTTTCAATAGGCTATCAAGCGCCCTAAACAGAGATTGTATGCAAAAGTTATGACCCTGAGAAGTTGATTGTTCAACTAACCACCTTGGGGCCGCAAACTGTTAATATTTTGTAATGTTACAGATATGATATACAGATCTGAACACTAATACTGCTGCAAATTAAATTAAAAATCTGATATAAAACTTGCATACAATCACTAAAATTTTGGACTATGGAGATAAAGGTATTTTACTGAAAAATTCATAGACATGGAAGCGGGCAGAGGGAAGGAACCAAGGAAAATTTTAGGACATAGAATTCATATTCCCTAACAAATTTAGATTGGGAACCATTCAGGTTTCTGAGTCATCTATGATGAAACTTACTCCCATGCTTCTAGGTCATCCAACCGTGAAACTACGAAGATTCCTTCATATCCCTTCAACCAGGGGCTTGTGGAAATGCATAGAGATTATATCAGACATTAATACAACATTCAACAAGGTTTGGAATAGTTTGGAACAGTTCGGGATAGGTTTCGTAATTTTACGAGATAATTGGGAGAATTTGGCAATTTTGGCTTAGTGAGGCCGTGCACAGTGGAGGATACTCAAACATTGTATGAACTCAACTAATTTTCTATATAAATTTTTTTTTGTATAGAGGGGTCATTTATTAACACACAACAACTTCTCGAATCGAATTTGGGTGAAACTATGAGTCTAGTCAATTTTAACTAGCTATCTAGCTAGGGTGTACAATAAAGCATGAAATCCGTATGAGAATGAGTTCAATACAGAGAATGGAATTTAGTAGTGCCTGATACAGCTTTAATTAACATATTACATCACTCATACCCATGCCCATGGACATTACTTAATTACTAAAGCAATAAACTGATAAAAACCCCTCATTTTAATGACAAATTAAGCTCATACATCGAAGACTTGATATGTGAGCGTATTGAACATAATGTTTTACAATATTAAAAAAAAATTAATCAGATGTTTACTAGCTGATTCACATGAAAGATAAGTGGATGACTAACCACTCCAAATGGAGATCAAAACAGTGGGTAGGAGGCCCAGATCTAGCATCAGGATGGATGGGAGTGTAAGTGAATATTCCACTTCACTCGAGATCAAATTCACTGAGGAGAATGGATAAAAAGAAATCTAAATCTCATCTCATGGGCTGATCATCAGCTTCTCCACACCTGCAATGAGAAATCAAAGCGAGGAAGAAGAATGGGGAAGGAAGGAATTGGGGCACATCTCCCAAAGGTTGAGGCACATATCTTAGTAGAATAAATGCTTCACATAAACATCAATCAATCATAAGACAAACTGAGTAATAGAGCTCCCCTTGTCTTTTTATAATCTTCCAGTGACTTGTTTAGTAGGTAGGTGACCTGTGAGAGAAAGTCATCCACATAGAAACCCTAACCCTAGCCACATATGCATTCTCCTTGAGTAATTGGAAAGTAGGGACCTTGTGAATTGTTTATATGTCCATGCCATTCATGTAATTTGGAAACTATGCCCTCCTTACGTCTAGAGTTGTTATTTTCCTTATGACAGCTTTTACTTGCTTCCATGCTTTGGTGAACAAACTCAAAAAGGGAAATTGTTCCCTCCTTTGGTATGATGTTTCCTTCTTTTCATTATGACATATTTTTATGCCTTCTTCTTTTGTCACTGCATTCCTAAATTGAAATTGCGCCCTCCTTTGTTTTGACGTTTCCTTTTTAGATCTTATTGTTTTTGTCATAGTTTTTGTCACTTTCGTTCTTCCTCCAACTTCTTTCTTTTGTCAGTATGTTGTCACTTTCTAAATCTCCTCCTTGGCAAGTTGGCTTTCCAATTGTGCCCTTTTGACATGGCAAGCTGAAATCCACATATTAAATTGTTCAATAATTAATAATGGCAATAATTAAAATAAAGTACATGCCTTAATAATAATTACTTAACAAAATTTCTGTAGGCTAATTAATTAATTCCACTTTGTTCCCCTAGGTGTTTAGCAAGGTCCACACTTTTGGTGGTCAAAATGTGGGGACATGAAAGTCCTCCCCTCCCAAATTTGCTTGTCCTTAAGAAGAACCACTCTAGAGTGTTACAGTTTGCTCCAACATGTTTCTGTTGCACCACTCTGATCTTGGTCATTTCCCAAATGACCACCTATGACAACAAAATTTTCCACCTAGTTGAGGTAACTGAGTAGAATGTCTAGATCCTACTACCTCCTCTGCCAGGATCCAAATACTACTGCTCCCTTTGGAAATCTGTCATTCCCAAGAATTCGAGGGTCTCATGTATCATATGCCTCCTTCCAATCATTAGGAACAACAACAAAATTACATCATCATAGAGGATTAAAATCATACCACCATACTGAAAGTTGAAAAATATCAATGCAAAATTGGAAATATGTGAGACTTCCCCACCCAACATAGAACTCTTTATGTTCCTAATGCACACTAGTCCTAAAGCTCACAGTTTTGTGGTTGCAATGAGTATAGGAATCATCCAACCAAAAAGTATGCCCAAGCTTCTCACAATAAGATGATGCATCACAATTATCTCCAAGAATGCAAGCAGGAAATACAAATAAGTGTCCCCTCATACAAACCGATAGAGTATTGACACTCCAACCATAAGGTCCATGTGAACACTTCCAATGGCCCAAATCTCTTCCAGTGGTCAAACGGTACAAGAGTCAATCCAACTATGTATATTTCCTCCATAAAGACCACCTTATGCAAGATATTTTTCTCGTCAACTCCTCTTGGCAGTTTACTTGCTCAGTTGTCTTCCACCTAATCCATATGTGGCTGAATGGCATAAAGTGACAACAATATGTGCCTATGTGGTTGTTGGTATGGTTATGGTGCATTCATCAAGTCATCATGAACACCTAGGAAAGCCTCCATTGCTTCTTGTTGCGCAAACAAGGAAATCTCCTTCTCCCAATTTGCATCCCCTCTTGATGAAGCTGAAATAGTGGTGTGGGTAGAACTGTGAATCAGATCTCTTCAATACGTATCCACCCAACTTATGGATTCCTCTTCTTCCTCTATGGCTGATCCAAATAAGGTGAGCTCATTTGACTCTTCCATGGAGAAGAGACTCTCTCCAGAAAAAAACTCCAGTTTTCTCTAGAAAAGGTCAAGTGCTTGGTTCTCCTCAAAATTGTCTACACAGTACTCAAGCACATGCAAAACCAAGTGCATCTAACGACCCACCATCTCATGAGATTCCTCCATATGTTCAAGCATGCGATCATCCTTGTGAATATGTTTGAATGGTGTGTAGAAGGGTAGGTGAGATCTTTGGAACTTCTCATGAAGTTGCTCTATATCCATCTTAGACTCTTGGAGTGCACCTTGAGTTCTCTTAAAGGAATCTTGGATGGTTAATAATTCTTATGTGAGATTGTGGATCTATTCTTCATCCTTCAATTATTATCCATACAGTAACTCCACAAGCTGAAGCAACCTATCTCTATCAGAAATAAACTGCAGGAAATAACCTTTGGTGCTTGTCATGGCTTTCTGGAACTTCTCCATGTCTTCAATGGAATATTTCTCCTCCAACTTCCAACAGAGATTTGTCATCAATGCATAGGTTCCATGGAGAGTGTGTAGAGCCTCTTTTATTTTCCACTCAGTCATCTTCAATGACCCTCCAAGAAAATGAGGTTCTTACAGAAGGGCCTCTTCTTCTTCCCTGTCTCTCAGATCAACTTCATGCGAATCTAGTGGTGATGTGGAAGTTGATATTGGAACCTTTTATTCTAGAGAAATATCTATGTCACCCACATAGAGAGATGTACATCCCTCAGTATATCTCTCAGTTAAATTTGAGCACCCTTGAGTAGGTACTCTTGCAATCATGTCCAGAGTGTTTCTTGTCCCTCT
The DNA here is from genome assembly GCA_001517045.1 of Pseudotsuga menziesii. Lineage (NCBI taxonomy): Eukaryota > Viridiplantae > Streptophyta > Pinopsida > Pinales > Pinaceae > Pseudotsuga > Pseudotsuga menziesii. The sequence goes on from LPNX010839427.1 coordinate 289,045, forward strand.
GGATTGTTCTTCTACAACACTAGTGGTAGGATCAAGTGAATGAACAACCTGCTCTTTTCTTGCACAATCCTCATCAGTAAGGATTTCAGTTATGTATTCCATGTCTGCAACATATTTCTCTCTATGTTTATGGGAAATTTCACCATATTACAAGAGAGTACAAAAGTAAGAACTGTGTGCATCCCTTTGCACCAGATTTTTTTCTTTAGATTTCCTAGTTCACACCCAACTGGTGGGGGCTTGTCTTCCACTTCATTTGGAAATTCAAATGATGAATTAATATCTGATATCCCTTCTTATTTTTTACCTGATACAAAATATTCCTTCACCATCTTATCACCTTTGACATCCTCATCCTTCTTTGCACTGATTGTGTGGTCACCAACACAGAAACTAGGAGTGAATTTATCTCCTTCACAAATGGCCTTCCTTTCACAATACTCATAAGAAAGTGAATAAATTTTATCATTTGATGTATCAGATGGTTGTAAGTGAACATGGATGCTGCATAAACCATAACCTTCATCATACATGTTCTTCACCTTATCCTCTTCCTGTACATATACTATGGTGGCTTGCTCTTCCACCAAAATTTATTGTTCACACCCAAGCGGTGTGGCCATGCCTTCTTGTTCCTTATGTGGATCCAAAGGTGACTTTAGTTTTAATTTGTAATCTCCTTCTGGATCTAATCCAAAAGGTGTTTCTCCACCCATAGATGATCCCACATCTCTATCAGTGATCTATAGGTCACCCACCAAGAACCTTGCAATGCATTCAACTTCAACTTCTCCTATTACGCAACCACCTTTTGATTATTTGCACTTCACTTCATGGATCTCTTTCTCTACTTCATTTATCTTCTCCTTCAAGGAAGTTGAGGCTTCTTCATCAACATGGTCACTGGAATTTATTTTTGGAAAAAATCCAAACATCCTCTTAGTGCTTTGACAAGCAGGTGGATTTGATGAATATTTATTCTTTCCTCCTCTTTTGGCTCAAGGAGTAAACCTTCTAGTCTCCACTTCCTTTCACACTTCATCAACCATTTGTGCAATCATTTTTTAGGTTTGTCCCACAGTAGGGATCTTTGAACAAATTTTGTATCTCAAGATTGTAGTACTCTTGGAAAGAAAGGACCTCCCTTATCTCTTCTTTCAAATAATAGTACTCCATGGAATACTGGAAGTATTCCTTAAGGTTTCTTCCATTGAAAATTTGGTCATTGATACTTGGATATCTCTGCCAAATGGAATCATTGTAAACTAGGAGACATAGATCATTTATATCATTCCCACTACCTCTTCCTGAGGTACTGCATGAGGCCTCTCCATAGCCTTCTTATTCATATTGCTCAAGCTCTTCTTCGTAACTTCTACAGTATTCTTCATACTACTCATCAAAGTATTGCTTAGAGTATGGCAAGAGCCTCATGGCTACAACTTGACTTAATGATCTGCAATGTTAGTCAATAGAAATCCTTATTTCCACAGGATGATCCAAGGAAAGAGATACGATACCGTTGTAATGTTTTGGATCTAATATACATATATGAACATTAATACTTCTGCAAATTAAATTATGAATCTGATATAAGACTTGGATACAATTAGTAACATTTTGAACTATGCAGATAAAGTTATTTTACTGAAACATTCATAGGCATGGAAGTGGGAAGAGGGAAGAAACCAAGGAAACTTTCATGACATATAATTCATATTCCCTAACACATTTATATCAGATAACATGTAGGTTTCAGAGTTATCTATGCTGAAATTTACTCCCACGCTTCTCGATCATCCAACTGTGAAACTAGGAAGATTCCTTTAGATCCCACCAACCAGAGGATTGGGGAAATGCACAAAGATGATATAAAAAATTAATACAAAATTCTATAAGTTTTGTAACAATTCAGAAAATTTCTATATAGCTTTCATAAGTTTAGGAGAGAATTGGGAGAATTTGGCAATTTTTGCTTGGTGAGGCCCTCCGCAGTGGAGGCTTCTCAAATAGTGTAAGAAATCAACTAATTTTATGTCAAAATGTTTGGTTGGAAATAAGGTTCAGTTATTTACACACAAAAACTTCCAAAATCTAATTTGGGTGAACATAACCCTCACAATGAAACAAACTGTGAGACTATTTAATTTTAACTAACTGTCTAGCTAGGGTGTACAACAAAACATGAAATCCGTATCAAAATGACTTCAGTACAAAGAATAGAATTTAGCAAATCATAATACATATCTAGTTAACATATTACACACTCATACTTATTCCCATTTCCATTACTCATTTACGAAAGCAATAAACTGGTCAAAACCCTCATTTTAATGACAAATTAAGCTCATACATGAAAGAATTGATATGTGACTATATTGAACAGAAATTTTTACAACATTAAATAGGACTAACCACTCCAAATGATTCACATGAAATATAAGTGTATGACTAAACACTCCAAATGTAGCTCAAAACAATGGGCAGTAGGACCATATTTGACATCAGGATGGATTTGAGTGTAAGTGAACCTTCCAATTCACTGGACCTCAAATTCACTGAGGAGAATGACTGCAAAATACATCTAAATCTCATCTCATGGGATGATCATAAGCTTCTCCACACATGTAATGAGAAATGAAAGGGAGGAATAAGAACGAGGAATGAATGAATTGGGGCACATCTCCCAAATGTGGATGCACATCTCTCAGTAGAAGCAATGCTTCACATAAAAATCAATCAATAATAATCCAAACTGAGTAATAGATCGCCCCTTGTATTTTTATATTATTCTGGTGACTTGTTCAGCAGGTAGATGACCTGTGAGAGAAACTCATTCACATAGAAACCCTAGCCCTAGCCACATATGTTCCCTCCTTGAGTAATTGGAAAGTAGAGACATTATGAATTGTTTCCATGTCCATGTCATTCATATAATTTGGAAAGTATGTCCTCGTTGGGCCTAGAGTTTCCATTTTTCCTATGACATCTTTTCCTGGCTTCCCTGCTTTTGTGACTGAACTCAAAAAGGGAAACTGCACCCTCCTTTGGCCTGATGTTTCCTTTTTTTCATTATGATAGATTTTTTTTCCTTCTCCTTTTTCCATTGTACTCCTAAATGGCAACTAGGCCCTCCTTTGGTATGATGTTTCCTTTTTAGATCTTACTTCTTTTTTCATAGCTTTTGGCACATTCTTTTTTCCTCTAACTACTTTATTTTTTCAGTCTCTTGTCACTTTCTAAATTTCCTCCTGGACAAGTTGGATTTCCAATTTCTCCCTCCTGACATGGAAAGATCAATTCCACATATTAAATTTTCCAAAAATTAATAACGACAGTAATTAAAATCGATTGCATTCCTTAATAATAATTATTTACCAAAATTTACCTAGGCTAATTAATTAATGTCGCTTTGTCCCCCTAGGTGTTTATCAAGGTCCACACTTTTGGTGGTGAAAATGTGGGGACATGAAAGATTTCAATGGCTATACAATATCTAAAATCATTTAGCATCATAACATCATAAGCATATACAAAAGGATCACTGAAAGAAATACAAGCACAACCACACAAAATAACAGGGATATTTATCATGGGAAACTCTCATCGAGGTTGNATACTGGACTGCTCCTTCTATCTCTTGCTCCATTTCTTGAGTGTTCTATTTTTCCAAATGAGGGAGATACCTCTATTATTGATACTGATCAACTAGCATGCCTAATAACCCAACTGGGTTGACTTCTCCTTGCTTCGAGGCTCGAATTGCTTTGGAATACTCAAAAATACATTTTAATAATAATTTCTGACTAGACTTATAACAGAGCTTTTACCTCAATAATTTACATGACCAATTACATGAATGACATCCCTAATCAGAGGAACAACATCTCTAGAAGGGGTAATAACAATAATAATACAAAATAGAATATCTTCCACAGTTACATTTCTTTAACACTCCCTCTTAAAAAGGAAGGTATTCTTTAAGACAAAAGTACATCTGTACAACTGACTGATGAATCTATATGTCATAAAAAGTTTTCAAAACTACATCAACATTATCATCATCTATCGAATATCACCATCACGGAGCATGACATATCGATCATCACATCATGAGAACATCTGTATGAGCATCGTATCTCAACATATCATCACGAGCGTCACATCGCATCCCATGATCATCACAAGTATCATCATCTCATTGCATCCTCATGATCATCACAATGCATCCCATCATCATGAGCATCACGTCTCATCACATCATCATGAGTATCACATCTTGTTGCATCATCATTGCATTATCACGAGTATCACATCTTGTCACATCTCATCTCTTCATCACGAGTATCACATCTCATCACATCACATCTCATTGCAAGTATCCTCATCTTGAGCATCACCTTCAATGTTACAAAAACAAAAAAAACATCGCAAATTAATGTGGAATAACCCACAACACCAAAAATGTTGGAATCTCATCGCCTGCAAATGAATGCAGGACCACAACGTCTACAAATGAATGTAGGGGCACAACGTCTGCAAATGAATTCTAGATGACGACTTCCACAAATGAATGCAAGAACAAAACATTTTCAAATGAAGATATTCCTGGGATATTCCTACTTGAAGATATGGCAAACCACCTCTTGCTAGGATATTCCTACTTGAAGATATGGCAAACCTTCCTTGGATCTTCCTTGTCAGGATGCCACCAGCCATGTTGAGATCTACCCTTAGTGATATAACCAATCATACTAGGATCCACCCTCGATGATGTCACCAAACATATTGGGATCTACCCACAAAGATATGACCAGGCTCTCTATACAGTGACCAGACCATTGGTGTTCATAATTCATTTTTCTTGTAAATTGATAACTTCATCAATATCTATAAGAATACTGGAATACTCGACTGGACTTCTCTATAGTTGCATACCATTACCAGCTCATTCTCTTATCATCACTCCCTCTTTCTAGGGAGGTCCTTTCGTACTTAACCAAGATTGTCTCGAAAGTGTTCAAGCTTTACACGAGACAGAGGCTTAGTCAACACATCAAAAACTTGTTCCCTTGTAGGAACATAGTGGAACTTCAAGGCTTCTCACTACACCATATCCCAGACTTTATGAAACACCGAGTCCTCTGTTATCTTGATGCAAATATCATTGTCACAATAAATAGCAGTTCCATCTATCTTGGCATCAAATAATCTTGCCAATAGTTTGTGAAGCCATATTGCGTCACTACAGGATGAACATACTGCAATTTACTCATCCTCTACTATACTAAGAACAAAAATGGTATTATTTCTATTAATCCACGAGATCACACCTGATCCAAAACTAAAACATCATCCTGAGGTGCTTTTTTTTTCACTTCCTCTTTGCATCTACAATCAATTCGCCTATCCTGTTAGTTCATCGACATAAACCAATTTTTTGCATTCAATCTTAAATTAAGGGTTGGAACCTGCTTTACTCTTGGTAAAGCCTTAGTCCATCAAGAATTCGTACATCATGTCATACCATGTCAAACTCGAATATCTTATGTACTCACTCCCTCTAATGAGGAGCATCATCCTCCCTCTCTATTTTGTACTTTATGTATCGAAACATTATATACTGGAGTGACAAGTAGAATCCTCTACTATCGATATTCTATGTATCCATCTTAGGTTACTGTATACCAATATCCTTTTGAAAAATTCCTCTTTCACCCATATGTGATCTTGTCATCCTATAGAGGATTCCATCTTCAACCTTGTAGCAAAGGTGAAGATCTTCATCACTCTAGGTGATTTTAAAGCTCCTTAAGTAACTGGATGTTCTTATCCATGGGTGCCTTCTGATATCCTACAAACCTTTTGTACACATGTCAATAGCGTCTCGATATACACTTCTACTTCACTAGAGAAGTGTTTCTGGTCAATGGATCATGGCTTGCCATAGTCTACTCCCTATTTCTGAGATAAACCACAAACCTTGCTTTGTATCCATTGATGTTGTCATCTGCTGCATACTTGATCTTGTAGACCCGTGTGGAAGACACTATAGAATTCTCTTTAGGTATCAAAATTGTATTTTAGACATCATTCCCCATGATCAACTGGTACTCTTTTACCATAACGTTCTTTCATTTCTCATTGGCTACTTCTTCATAGCTGGAAGAGTCTACATCAATTAAGTCACTCAACGGCGCCACATAACTAGAGTGTATCTCAGGCCTCTTACTTTAGTTGGAAGTCTTGTCTTAAATCATCACTCATTTGAAATATGGTCTTCATCTCTCAAGGTGGATCTACAACTCTGTTTAGGTTATATCATGATTCTTATATTCTTCTGAAGCTCTTTCATTTGCCATGATGTTTCTGACCTTGGGAGCTTCAGGTTCATATTCATGTATGTTTATTGGAATGAATCTTCTAACTGAACTATCATCACTTGTTCTTCAGAACAATTCTCATAATTATTTTCTTATAGGTGAGTGTACATGATCTTTCATACAAGTCAAATACATCATTTTCATGGTTAGAAATATTTCATAGGACATATTTATAATGACAAATTATTATGCATAAAGATATAATCATGCAAATATTTTTGCCAATGCAACATTCATCCATATCCCTATACACACAGAAACTTTCTATATGCCTTCCATCTCCACCATATCATTATTGAGATTGTGCACTAATCCCAATATGTCACCAAAGAGGTTTCATTCTAGATAAGTAGAAATGGAATTTTGTATAACATCATAGGCCAGTTATCCATCACATGCATATTCATAGTATATTGTTCATTAATGCAAACATTCTATCACGCATAATACATTTCCTTGAACATAGATATGTACACAACTAAACAATGTAATTTAAGAAAATAGATATATAGGAAATGACAATGCAAATACTTATCTTTGTTTGTTTGGTATACTAATTCTTGATCCTTATGTCCTTGCAAGAATAACTAGAGCCTTCTACTTCATGATCTAATTCTAGGAACCTGTGTACTGGTTTTGAGTGTCACTAACTGCATTCCTTCTTATCCAATGCTGAAATGGATAAGAGTATGATCTGTGTCTTCACCAATAAAATTAATATTCCTCATCACTTGAGGAATCTTCCTTTTTATTCTCTAAATACTTTATTAGTTAGTTCATCATATTCAACAGTGTGAGCATGATGTATTTTCTAGTTTGACTTCTTATTGGAGGATTCTCTATTACTAGGACAATATCTGGAGTAGTGTCCCTGCTCATTACAAGTGTAGTAGAGAATTTTTATAAGGATATCTTATGAATTCCTTTTGTCTCCTATTGTTGTGATGGTCCTCCTTCTTTCTATGATTTCTTCTTCGACTAAAGTGTGAGAGGTTGAACTTTAGTTTCTCCCATCTTCTCTTGTCTTGTTATGATCCAAGCTTCTTCTTGTGTGCATTATTCCCATAGTCTGTTGAAATAGATCAACTTCCTTGTTGTGCATATTGCTTGAATGAATGAATCCCATGAACTTTGGAGGCCATTCAAGGTTTTAATATCTCCTTCTGCTTCTTCGACATTGTCTCCAATGGATTATAGTTACTCCATGACCTTGAGAGATTCTTGTGAAGTAAGATTGAATGCTTTCTGAAATTTTCATCTCTACATACTTGAGTTGAGTTATGAAGGTCATATTCATGTTGATATTATTTCCTTCATACAACCTTGTCATTGCATCAAACATATCCTTTGGATTCTACAAGGATGATAAATGTGATATCCAATGGAGACAGAAATAATCCTCTTGGCTTTGACTAAGTCCTTCTTGTGCTTTTTCTTCATCTCCCTCTAGATCTGCGACTTATCCTTTGAAATAGTTCTCCAGGTCATGCTTCTTCGGGTATGAGAAGAAATCTATACTTACATACTTGGGAGTTCTCAACTCCTTCAAGTTTTTCCTCAATCTTGGTACAGTTTTTTATCATGATAAAAATGAGATTCTCAAATGAAAATAGAGAGGATAGAACTTACCAATGAGATTGCTTCAACTTGATGCTTGCTTCAAATCATTTCTGGAAGACTTCTTTTGGTGGACCTAGGGTTTGATAGAGAAAACCTAATTTTTCAACTTAGGTATCTGTCATATCTGATTGGATAGAAAGATGCGCCTCCTGAAGGAGAGATGAGCCACATACTCATTTCCACAAAACAATGGAGAGAACTGCAAAATACATGATGCCATATTTTCCTTGACAATAGTGTTAGGTAAAAAATTGAAGATCCACACAATGAGAAATTTCTTCCATAGAAATATGCGCCCTCCTAGGGGATAATCCTCATTTTCAACTGATCGATGGAGGGAAGTGCCCAGAACCACAAGCCCTAGTTTTTTGCAATTTCTTCTACAGAATTACCTAATATTCACTATGTTGTATCTCTGCAATTCCTTCTCCTCCAAGTATGAAAAATCGTCTTGAGATATCTTGATTTGTCTTCTTTCCAACCCCACATGTTTGAGGACTGTTCAACATAGAAAAATTGTACGGAATTTCATGTGTTGATGTTTCACCTTTGGGGTCTGAAACATGGATCACAGAAACTAGAGTCTATTCCCTATTTGCAACATCTTGCAAAATTTGATATGGACCTTCCTATCCTGAGATATAGGAATTCACCCTAGGTCACCTTTTTATGACTGTATTCTGGAGGAGGTTAGAACCCTAATTTGGAGGAATCATACCTCCTAAATTATAGTGAATCTAAGGCTAAAACTTGCATAGAAGGTACATTAAGATTTCATCTTTAGCTTGTAAATTTTTAAGCTCTTGAGCCTTCTCTAATATCGAGTTATACTAAAAGTCCCAAGATGACTAGATTTTGTCTTCTAGGGTTTTTTAAGCATCAAACCCTAATCTCCAGTAGCTCCAGTTGTAGCCTTGCTTCTGATGCACAAAGAATTATTTCATGGTAGCTCTTATACCATGTTAATTTTCAATGGTTATACAAGATATAAAATTAATTAACATCATAACCATATACAAAAGGATCACTGAAAGAAATGCAAGCACAACCACACAAAATAACATAGAAATTTATCCTCAGAAAACCTCATGGGGGGTAAAACCCAAAAATATTTCCTTGATATAGAATTCAAAAAAGTACAGTGTAAGACCCAAAGAATAAAACTTGTAAGACCCCAATAATAATACTAGATTGCTTCCTCTCTCCCAGATGGACTGCTCCTTCTCTCTCTTGTGCCACTACTTGAGTTTTATTCTTTTCCAAATGAGGGAGGTGCATCTCCTATTTATATTGACCAACTAATATGCCTAATAACCCAAATGGGCCGACTTCTCCTTGATACCAGGGACGACTTTCCTTGGAATACTAAAAAATTCATTTTAATAATACTTTTGTGGGTACTACTCACCCGACTTACAACGAAGGTTTTACCTCAAGAATTTACATGATAAATTACATCAATGACATCCCTAATAAGAGTAACGACATCTTTGGAAGGTGTAATAATAATAATAATACAAAATAGAATACCTTCTGAAGTTACATTTCTTAAACAAAAACTTTATGACGATTCATCTCCTAAGGTTAGGTTTATGGTTTTCTGCCTCTCCAAGGATTTATGATAAAAGTCCCTTCTTCCTCATTTTGTATTCATATTGTCACAATTGAGCATAGCCTCCACATCTCTTCTCAGTGATACAACTACCACCATTCTAACTGCTCTTGTTTAATAGTTTGTTATATTTCATTCATTTAATAAAATCTAAGTTTACTGTATCACTGTTTTTTTTCATATAAATGTGTATTTGAATATATATATTCTATTTCATTTCATTCTCACATAAATACATATCAATGTCGGCCTTGAGGGATGAACCAGGAAACACAAACACCCTAGATTGGTTCCCCTTAGAACTTGAGATGCTCGCTCCCAAAGCCACCGAAGGAGGCAAGTAGAATTCAATACCCATTTTATTTTCCATAATATAAATTTTCTTTTGCATGATCCTGTGATATCAATTATGCTCTTTCCAAGCGCATACAGGTTCCTCATCGCCAAACGCTTTATTCTCACATTCCATGAGAACATTATAGATGATTCCTTTCATAACCCCAAAAGTGGCCACCATTCAATAATATGTGGATAGTCAACCAACAGTCAAAGTAGGGTCAAGAACCCACTCGACAACATCCTCTTTCAAATCCTTTGATTTTAGGGCCTTAACCGACTCCCATAGATCTTCTATTGCTTTTTGAATCTAATACTAAATGGATAGAGGAATTCAGTCACGGAAGAAACGAGCCTCCTTATAGGATTCCTTCTTCTCCTTCATAACCCTCTTGATTTTTTCCTTCTTCTCATTCTAGAATTCCCTCTTCGATTTTGACCCTCCATGTGTCATCATTACCCTCCATAGAATGCAACTATATTCCACACACCATTGTCTACAACCTTAGAAATGGGGAAAAGTGAAGAAGCTTGCAAAAAATACCAAACCTTTCCTCTGCATTTATAGTTTTTTCCACATTCCAGTTCAGAAAATCCTCCATCATTACTCCAATGATATCCTCCATTCGCAAAATTACCACCACATTCATTACTGAAACTTTCTCTAGATTATCATATGTCATCCTTTGAATGAGGACCCATCCATATTCTATTCTCATCATAACTTGCATAGGAACTTGATTTTTCATTAAATTGGGGGTTTAATCTTGTACCTTCACCATTCGTCCAAGGTGGACTACCATCATTCCAGATGGAATTCAAAGTCATCGTGTGGGACTTGTTCTTTCCATCATTAAGGTTACTCATGGTAGTACCTTCTTCCCTCGTCAAGTAGATGTCCTTTGACACCATTTGAGCACATTGGGAGACCAAGTCTTGTGTCTAAAAACCATACAACTAGCCCTCTTGGTATCTCCACTTTTTGTTCTCCTACATGTTTTTCCAAAAGGTTTGGAACCTTTTTCCCATCCCGCTTGACATGGATAAAAGTATAAGCATGAGGAACGCTTAGCAAGGATACCAACGTTTCCACCATGTAGACAAGCCACCAACTTTTTTCCACCTTGGATATCTTTTTCCCATTTCGTAATTCTTTTTGCATCTAGATAATAACCCGATAATCCCCTTAGATGATGGTAGGTTCCAATCTTTTGTTGATAAACAAATTTATCCCAAAAAGGAGGCCCTCAAGATCAATGAAGTTATTAGTTTCATTGCCAATGTAGCCAAAATTAACATGCACAATCTCACCTTCCTAGTTTCTCACAACTCAACCAAAACCAACAGGTCTCGGGTTAGCCTTGGAGGACCCATCAAAATTTAGTTTAAAATATATCGACGGGGGAGGATACTAGTAGTATGGGCTATCTAGGAAAAAAAAAAATTGTTTTTTTTCTTATCCATCCTTGATTTGTTTTAGGTAATTCCCATTCTTCCATAACCATTTTCTTTGATTATCCCATTTCCCTGGGGCCTTATCGTCCCACTGGGTGACTCTTATAGTTTTCTGAATATGTGTTCCAATATTGGACCAATTTCCTTGGGGGGAGTGCTCCTTCCTTGGAAGATACTACAATTATGCTCCTTCCATATCTCCCACATTAAAAATCCCAAGAAGTACAAGCAAATGGATTTTACAATGGATTTTTGGAAGTACACCAATTCCCTATCTTGAATAGTCTAATTAGGCCACCCCCTTGTACAATTTGAGTGTTTGAAAATTTTTTTCACGATGTCCAAAAAACTAGAATAAAAATGGAATGAATCAAGAAAATTTTCCATAATTTCCTTCTCACCACAACACATGGGACATTTTGATGGTCCTACTACACCTCGTCTTCTAAGATTTTCCTCGATTAAAAATATTTGATAAATGACTAGCCAAATGAAAGTCATAACCTTTGGCCAAGGGTTGATCTTCCAAAAAAAATTCCATATTTATTCCCCCTCTCCTCCCGTTGGTTATTCCAAATTTCATAAGCTTCCTTTGTGTTAAAAGTGCCTTTTGGAAAGTATCCCCATCTCAACTTGTTGTTGATGCCTGGAAAGATCCTAGGTACCGACAATAGGGATTCTCCCCAATAATTGCTCCCAATTAGATCGTTTATTGTTTGTAATGGGGAATCCATCTGGTTAGCGACCCGACTATTGTAGAATTAAAAGAAAGTTTGAAATCTGTTTTACCGATTGTGGCCCGGTCAACCGTTTATATGATTTTATATTTTAATATGAAATTCAATTGCCTAGTCTCATTGCACTAAATTCCAGTGATTGTCGAAACCGAAACATCATGAGAAGTTAGCCACAAGTCAGATGCACAAGTTCTTACCTCTCACCTTACATGAATCCATTGCTTGCCAACCACCATAGGAAAAGAAAAAATTCCATTCTAATCTATTCTAACTATCCCTAGGGAGCAGAGTTTATATTAGAATGAGTAGTGTACTGTATTGTCTGCATATAGAATCCTAAAGATAGCTTGTTAAATTCTTCATACATAGATACAACATAAAAATAAGACAAATATAGCTCTGTTAAGTTAAAACATCCATTACCCATTTATTGCACAATATTCATAAAATAAACTACAATCATTCATAAACACATAAATAATTCAGCAAGTTTAGAACGATTTCACAGATTATACAGCATGCCAAAACAAAAATAATTCATCATTCAGCAATCCACACAACCCATTTTGAAACTCATACAGTTCTTCCTCCAGTCAAAATTCAGTTCAAGTTTATTTATAAAAATAAGTGGTTCACATTACAAAAAGCTTTAGCATATTGTGTGCGAGAAAAAGTCCTCTCATCTATTCTATTCTACCTCTATTATACTTTTACAAAATGACTCTTGGCTACCCATGCCCTTTGGGCTTCCTCAACTCTTCGATGTACAAAATTTTGTCTTCTAGTGACTAGAACTAGGAAAGTAAAATAATATAAGATAATTACAAAAAGTGACACATGAGAATAAAACAAAACAGATTAAGCGAGCCCAGCCAATCTCTCAACGAATTGTTTCCATGTAGCAGCATTGGCAGCGATGGTTCTGAAGTCCATAGGTTCCAATAGTCTGACTATTACTTCATGCACAACCAGTTGAGACTTAATCTCTATTTCTTTTGGTGGACTGAATCTGTGTTGGTCTTCCAGAAGGAAATTGTTGATTGTCGCTTGTGCAACAAAATTTTTTACTACTTTCTCATTGAGGGCTTTAACTTGTTGTATGTTAAGCTCATCTTCCTGCATCCTGTCATGAAGGTAATTCAAATGCTATTCTTGACCTAGAATCTCCTGAAGTCTCTTTGCTTCAGAGTATGACACCTATTATGTGTTGTAAGCACCCTTTTGTAAAAATCCATGCATTTATATTCCAATGTTTTCCTGACCGCAACTGTCAATTTTGCAGTAGCCTTGTTGCTAAAACAAACGAGTCCATACTCAATATTCAAGTTATCTGTACTCTTTTGAGGTACATTTTCCAGAAATTATGCATTAGTCTCCAACCAAGTCAGTTGACCTTGGATAATTTCTGCAATTTGTAGAGTTCTCACTCTGAAGTCAATGGATATTACTGAGATCTATTGTAATCTGGTTGTTGTCTGCTTAATCTTGTAGATCTCTCTTGTAATTTTTAACTAAACTTGATATATTTTCCTTTTGAGAAAGAGAGTGTGCTCTCGGAGAGGGGTGACATCAATTTTCTGCTCATTTGTCATCTTAAGTTGAATCTCCAAAGAGCTATTTTGTGATTCCAATTCGCAACTTGGGCCTTTAGATCCTCTTCTTGTTTATCAGTTGTGGCCATTTGTGTCTCTAGCCTTGAAATTTTACCCTCTAGGTCTTTCATTTCTCCATCAATAATGGTATTTGACACTACTAAGGCCTCCTTTTCTACTTCCAAGACCTGGTAGGTCTTCTGGAGCCTTTTTAAATCTGAAAGTGTGGCCTCATGCTTCGTCTTCGCCTCTCATCCTTCCCATTGTTCTTTCTTTGGGGTATCTTTCATTTGTACCATATTTTCTTTGTATTGGTATATGGATCCTTTTAGTTTACCAACATTATAAGAATTTCCCTGTGCAGCTACAACGCTGATCGAAGCCATTTTTTCTGGATCTTCATCTGTATTTTCCATGACATCCTTTTTAGTAACTATGATTAACTCAGGATAGGTACCCATTTTCAAATTCTTCTTGGATCTCCAAACAATGTTTTTCCTCTTAGGATAGAAGAATACTTTATCTGGACATGCAACCACATGCTGCTTAGATGGAGTGAAGGGTACTAATCCTAGCTTAGCAATAGGGAGGTGACCTCCTGTTAATATATCTCCTGGAGTAGAAGGAAGATTTTTTGGATTATCTTGGGAATTATTTTTCTCCTGATTCTCCCTATCGTGTTCCTCTTTCTCTTTTCATCGCAGTTCCTCATTTATCTTCTCTGCTTCTTCTTTTTCTCGATTAGTTGACTCCTTCTGTATTGTTTATTCTTCTTCCTTCTTCTTCTGCTCCTTTTCTTCCTTTTTCTAGCAGCTTCTTCTTCTTCCTTTTATCTCTGTGCCTCTTCAACCAACAATTTATTTTCTCCTTCAACTAACCTTCATGTTTCTTCTTCCTTTTCTCTCTAGGAAGCTTCTTCTTGTATTTTTTGTTCGTTGGTGCTGCTCCTGCTGCCTTTTCCTCCTGAGACTATTATTTTCCTCTTGAAATGCTTATTCAGAGCAGTCATATTACAAGCATTTTGGTATACTTCCTCATATTTATCTAAGTGATCAGATTATTCTAAAGTTACCTTCACGAGTGCACGGTGTGCAACAACCTTCCCCTCAGAATCGTTTCTATGGAAACTCTTGTCACCAAAATGGAAATTTTCCAGGTGTTTCACAAACTCTGTTGCGCTTTTAAATTTTGAAAATTTATAACTACCAACGTAGAAAGGAATTGGTGGGAAGACTTCCTTCTTCATATCAAAGAAAAAACTCCCAGATCCGTCCAAAAAGAGTTGTCTTACTACTTTATTATACACTATATAATAAGTGGCATACTTGGAGAGTACTAAAGGGGATTTAGTTCCTTCATACATTCTGAAATAAGTTCCCTCTTCAGAGAAGAAATAATCTCCATATTCACTTTTATCTTCTAAATAACCCTTCAACATGCATTTACATTCCTTAGGAAAAATCAACTGATAAAGAGGAATTAGGAATTCCTCACAGATGAGCTTGTAAGAGTTGTGATACCTGTGGGCCCATAAAATTTGGTATACAGTGTAAATGGGTGCTTTTCCCTCCTTCTAGTTGCAATTCATATTCTCGAATGGCTGAAGGAAAAGTATATAGTTGATAAAAAATGATCCCATCTAAAACTAAGACTTTCGTTCAAGCAATCCTCCCAATGTGGCAGATATATAGGAAGACAAGCTATTAGTTATGATGTCCTCCCAGTTGAAAAAAATACCTTCCATGATCACATGATACATCAATGGTATCCTACCAATCTTATAAAATCTTCCAGCATCCCTTCCAAAAATCATGTTAGGCATCAGTGCTACAAGTCTATATGGAGTACGTAGACTGGCGGTTTCATGTTCACCAAATGTTCTCCGTGGGAATGACTTCCCTTCTATCATGATCATTTTTGCACATCCAATATAATCAATACTTAAACCATTTATCCAATCGTCTGTCAGGCTGACTTCCAAGATTGGAAGGTTGTAGGATTTATCTATGTATGCGGGTTTAAAAGAAATGAAACCCTTTTATTCAACATTATATTGCTGGAATATATTAAACCCACTCATAACTTAGGATAAAATAATTAATCATTATTTGATTAATTATTCACCCACTAGCTTAATTAGTTGGCATCCACTTGCACCTTAAAGTCAATACATGCCATGTATATCCCAGGAATGCTTTATTTTGATTCTGGGTTGATCTTGACCACATTTTTCCCATCCAGAATTAGTATACAACACTTTACAACAGATTCTTCTTTATTCATATTTTCCATCTTTTTAGTGGATAAGACAAAAGCTAGTCAACTAGTAAACTGGGTCCCTTTTTTTCCAACCCATCCTTCATGACTTCTCTCCATTTTCTAGGATTAGCATGTTTTTTTCCATCTCCTTAAAAACTCACTCATGCATTTTCCAATTCGTGAGGTCCTTGATAGATTTGGGAAGTGCCTTAGCCACCTATGGTGGTTTTCTATATTTTTGTAAGTCGGCCTTTTTGAGCTTTATGAGTTGTGTCCATACAACTCAATTTTCCTATGAGGGATTTACTATTTATGTACACTATTATTCATCATTATTCAATGGAAGGATACACACCAATATTCATCTCTTCATTCATGTGATTCAGTCTCTTTTATTCTCTCTATTTTTCCTATGTATGCTTGTGAGAGTTCTTAGTAGCAATATCTATTTCCTGTCCTTATTATTAGAATCATTGCTCATAGAATTGATCTATTATTTCTAAATGGTATCAGAGTAGAAAGTTTGATCAAGTTCTATAGATTTGAGGAGTGCATCCAGTCTCCTATCCCTCTCTGAAGAAAAGCTTTTCTAGCTTACAAGATTTTCTCCTAGTTTTGTTTTGTTGGATGCAGAGAGTATCTCCTAGAGCATATCAACAAATTCTATATGGATTCAAAATTTCCTCTACTATATCCTTTCAACTATGCTGATTGGAATCCAAAGATGAGTGCATACTTGATGAGGTGATGTCTCTTTGATGTCTCCATTGGTGCATTGAGCGAACCTGAGTCTTATGAAGAGAAGATTTATTGGATTAACAATTGTGATAGATATTATGGAATTATGTGTTTGGGAATGTCTCCAAATATACATCATCTCATTGATTCTGTTGATTATCCATTTCAGCTTTGGAAGAATTTGGACAAAGCTTTTGGTGTGCAGGAAATAGAAGATGAAGCATGGAGCGAACCCAACATATCCTCTTGTTCTCTCTCTCAAGATTTATTTCCCTCTACATTCTCTAATGAAGTTGATCATGATGAAGAAGTTTTTCATACAGTTCATGTTGTTGCTACTCTCCTTGATTCTAATGCTTCCTTCTTCAACAAAGAAGCAAATATTGAAGAGCCATCTTTTTTTGTGTCTCTTGAAAGTGATTTTTCTTCTTGTGATAATATTGATGAAAAAGAAGTAACATATGGAGCTACTATTTATATTGATTATGATCCTATCACCCATTCATTGTTCTCTATATCTCCTATCTTAGATTCTAATTCTATGTGCCTGGCTCTGCACACATTGTGCATACCTCTCTCATTGATGGTGCACAATCCAATGATTCCCATGATGTTTTCTTAGCCAAATCAAGCCTTATTTGTGTCATACCACTTACATTACTTGATCTCATGTGGTTCAGCATATGATCCTTTGTTCTTGGAATCAATACTCATAACCTCCTTGAATATTGTGAACGTATCATTCTTTCCTGCTTCCATACAGAGGATTCATTACCAATGTATTCCCATGACTCTACTGATATTCTTATATGTGATCCTTTGGATTATGATTTAGAATAATATTTTAAGTTTGATACATAGATCATACCACCATCCATACCATCTACCATACCTCTGAGTAATCCTAAGACTATGCAAATTCCAAGTTCACTAGTTGATTCCTCATTGGTCTCTTATGCAGTGATATTTATCTTACATGGTTTGAAGTATTTCCTATCTTTCAATGGCTATTTATCCATGACCTTAGTCATATTTGGACTGATATTAAACATGTTTGGATCTGATCTAAACACTTATAGTTCATATATTATGCCCATCCATCATTCATATTTTTACACCTATTAGTTTTCCCTAGTTACTCATAGTTTTCCTAGTCTAGCCCAATATCCTCATGGAGTCACTAAAGTTGTTACACCCAAATATCATCACCAACATGTGATAATATCCTTAACATCCATGTTTTTCCTCATGGCCAAATCTTAAAGTAAAAACCTTGCTCCAGATGTCAAACTAGCACATAAAAACAAAACACCACTTTTACCCTTAAGCTTAGGAGTGGTACCTTCTTCAGTACCGCCTGAGTAGTGTTGAATATAGGTGGTGACACCACCTTTACTATTTGTTTGAAGCACAATTCTTCCCTAGCACAAATCTGTCATCAAGGAGTTTGAGCGGTGCCCTTGGTAAAACATGAAAAAGAGAAGCTTCACGAAGCTTCTAGGTCAAAAGCTTCATGGAAGGCCTTATCCCTATTGACATGGGTCAGTTGAGCTCAAGATCCATGCTTTGGGGATCTCATGTCCACCTCACCCACCAAAATATAAACCATATATATCCATTTGAGGCCTATATAAATAGGCTCATACCCCTTGGTTGAGGGGAGAGCAAAGTCATGCTGCCATTCTCACATTCTTGTTGATGTATATGTAAATTCGGAATGTATTCTTCTATGTATCTTATGTATTGTAACCCGATGTTTATTCTGGGATGTTTCTATTATGTATTTGAGTCATGTGGTCATGCCCCGATGTTCCAATCGAGAGGATTAATAATGTAATCAAGTCATATCAAGTCATTAGGTAAGTCCCCACAGTTTCGAGGCACTTGAGTTATTATACACTAATTAAGGTGTAGGTTCGAGTAGTAATTATTAGGTTGAGCCTACGTGTAAAAAGGAAATTCAAGTGAACGGATGAATATAAATAGAGAGTGAGAGTCTCTCTATTTATCATCATTGTGGAAATACTTCACTTGCTCTCCCAAGTGTGGCGCACTACTGAAGAAGGAAATTTTGGGACTAGACAGAAGACAGAAGACTACTGCTATTTTGGGAGATCTCTTACTATTTTGGTGTTGATTCTATCTTATAGGAAGTTGTGGGGTTTTCTCCTTTACGGTTTCCCCGAGGAAAACTCTTTGTGTCTCTTGTCTCTTGTGATGTGCTTATGTTTTATTGTTGTACTTGTTATTCTCTCAGTGAAAAGATCCTAAGATCTTAATGCTAGCTTAATGTGATGAAAAACTAACATGGTATCAAAGCTAACCTGAGAAGAAGACATTGTGCAGCTGCAAAAACTAGGGCTTCCTAGTTTGTGGATCTTCCTCCATAGATTTTCAGCAAAAGTATGCTAGGATGACTCTCCATTGAAGGGTGCATCTTTCTGTCGATGTGGAATTCAATTTCAAGCATTTTCAGTTTTGATGTGGAAACTAGGGCTTTCTACAGAAGATGAATTTTTGAGTGAGACCTGCATAGGATTGTTCTCCTCACCAAAACCGAATTTTAGAGACCTGGATCAAGAAATTTGGTTGGGTGAAACTCCAGGAAAGTCAAACCCTAGTTTGACCCTGAGCTAGGAGAAACCCTAAATACTAAAAATGCTACGTTTTGGTACAGTCGCTATATTTTGAGATTGGTGAAGTATCAGAAGCTGAAAATTGCAGGGGTTGAAGATAAAATACTGATGAAGCCTGTATCCAACATTCAGCCTCATATTCGCTATATTATGGGAGATAAGATCTCTCAAAGTTAGGGTTCCAGCCTCTTCCAGAAATAATCCATAAACATGACACCTGGGGAGAATTGCAATATCTTGGGCTACAGAGGTCCAAATGGAATTTCTGAAGATTTTACAAAACGTTCATAGAATTTTATTTTGTTGGTAGGAATATCAGACTCAGAAAATGAACCAGTGATACGTGGCATGCCGTACAACTTCGCTATTTGGAACAGTTCTGTAACAGGTCACCTTGGGAAAAGGATAATAAATCCCAAATGGTGAAACCAATTCTGATGAAACCTATGGTGTTGGATCAGGGACATGCGTGGTTACCTCAGTGAGAAATTTCAGACACAGAGGATCAGTAAGTTCAGAGATATCATAGAAACAGTAACAGGAATTTCTGCAGAAGAAATTGGAAATCTAGGGCTTCCTGTTCCGGGAGCTTCCCTCCACTGTTTTCAGAAAAGGAGTACACTGGACAGATCCATTTGAAGAGATATATCTATATATCCAATTATTTTTGAAAGATTCCAAGTTTTGAAAATTAGGGTTTCTGTGACAAACCCTAGATCAGCAAACTCCGGGACAAGGACGGACACCTCAAATCGGTAAGATCTAATCCTTTGCTATTTCTATTTGAGGTTCTCATTTCAATATTATATATCACATCAGCTTGGTGACAAGCTTGGGGAAGTTGATAAATTCCAAGCCTGGAAGTATTTGATCTCTCTGAAGAAAATGGATTGGACACCTACATGAGTATAGAGGTTCCACTTTCAGAGGGAGACGAGGTTAGAAGCCTTTCACAAGAAGAGCTTGGTCAAGGCCAAAGAAGACATCATGCTCATGCTGCAGAGGATGATTAACCATCCAGAAAGAGATCTAGATATGAAAGTGAATATTCTTCAAGCGAGGATGAATATGTTCTGATATCAGCCCTCACAGGTAACATTACTCATGGAAGTGATGATTGACTCATAGACAGTGGGGCTTCCAAACATATGGCGGGACTCAAGGAATCCTTTGTAAGACTATCAGAGCGTGAATCACCTCACAAGGTGAAACTAGGAGATGGCTACCAATATCCAATAAAATGTAGTGGGGAATCTTCATACAAGCTAGACTCTGGTAAGTCTCTAACAATGAAAGAAGTGTTGTTTGTTCCAGGACTCAAGAAGAACCTTCTCTCCATTTCAGCATTGATGCAAAAGGAATGCGGGTTGCATTCATAAATGGTCAAGTCATCATGTGGCCAAAAGGAAAGACTATCGATGATGCGGTAGTGATTGGAGAACAAGAAGGAAGCTTGTACAAATTGAGGGGCCATTGAGAACAAGCCTTGATCCATAACACAGTAGAGCCAAATGAGCTTTGGCATAGAAGGCTTGCACATGTGCATTACAGAGCACTACCTATTGCAAGCAAAGCTGTTGAAAGTCTTCTAGAATTTCAAGCTATTTAAAGGGAAGAACAAAAAATCAGAATATGACCTAAAGAAACCAGTTGAAGAATGTGAATATCTAGAATGCAGAGACCATGCAGTCATAAGAGTCTCTCAAATCAAGAACAACTTGAAGCAGAAGTGAAGAATATAGAAGTGGTGATGGCCACCTTGGGCCTCCCATGATCGTGGGATTCATTCATTCGAGGAATGTGTACCAGAAGGAAGTGATTAATTTCAGTAGACTTTGGGAAGAGAAGCTCGAGAAGAGAAGGTGGGAGCAACTGAAGAATATCTTATCCACCTTAGCATTTGGATAAGCAATGATGCTATCATGAATGAAGAAGACGATGAAGCTGAAGGCTCAAGAAGGAGTCTACCCACGAAACAAATAAAGATAAGTATTCAATTGTCATGATATTGTTTTGTTATGCATTTTTTTATATTCAATTATTGTATTATGCATGATAGGATGTTTTCATTAATGACAGTATACTACTAATATGCATGTGATGGGTAAGTAGCTCATGGTTCTATACAAATTCTCCATTGCTACTTATCTATAATGAAACCTCTTTGCTGACATATTGGATTAGTGCACAATCTCAATGTTGTCATGGTAGAGATGGAAGGCATCTAGAAAGTTTCAGTGAGATATGGATGAATGTTGTATTGGCTAAAGTAGTTGCATGATCATATATTTATGCATAAGTATTTTCCAGTATGAATATTCCTTATGAAATGTTCTAACCATACGATTGCATTTGACTTGTATGAAAGATCGCATACAAGCAAAGAAGAATGAAGACTTATTCTGAAGAGCAAGTGATGAAATTTCAAAATGAAGAATAATGTGACGAGTGCAGTGACATCATTGATGCAGAACCTTCCAGCCACCAAGAAGAAAGGGAAGATCAGTTCAAGAAGAATGATGTCAGGGCGCAGTATTGAGACCTGAAGAGAAGTTCATAGTTCCATCATGCAGTAGATGGAAACATTATGGGATACAAAGCAAGATTCGTAGCATGAGGATTCTCATGAAAGGAAGGCCTAGACTACGAAGAGACATTTGCAGCCAGTAAGAGTTGAAACACATACATGATGAAATTGATGAAGATCTTAACCTTTGCTACAAGGTTGAAGATGCAAGTCTATACACTAGATGGTCACATAGAATATTAGTAGCATAGGAAGCTACTTGCCACTCCGGTACAGAATGTTTTCAGTACATAGAGCACAGAAGACAGAGGGATTATGATACTCCGCTTCAGAGGGAGTGACTACAGAATATATTGAGGTTCGACATGGTACGACAGGATGGGCAGGTTACTGATAACTCTAGGCTTTATTAAGAGTAAAGTGGATTCCAACCTTTGTTTCAAGGTTGAAGATGGAAGACTATTGATGCTCATGTTATGTGTCGATGCACTATTGTTCTAGGTATGGTGGTGTGGCAGAGTGTGGATGGAATCTTCCTTGGACAAGGGAAGTATGCAGTAGATATCTTGAAGAGGTTTGGGATGATGGACTGCAATACTATGGCCACACCTATGGCATCGAACATGAAGCTGTAAAGTGATGCTTCATCAGAGACGGTTGATGCTACGATGTATCGTCAGATGATTGGGTCCTTGATGTACCTGAGACTAGATACTTGCCTTGCTGTGAACACATTGAGACATGTTCACCTGATGGTTGCAAAGCATGCAGGGGTACAATTGATTATGGACTCAAGTATGATGCCAATCAGAAGATTATCCTGGAGGGTTATGTTGATTCAGATTGGGCAGGCAATGCCATCGACAGAAAGAGTACTTCAGGGTGTTGCTTCAGTATGGGATCAGGTGTGATCTCTTGGTTTAGCAGGAAGCAATCCTGTGTGGCACTGAGTACAGCTGAAGCAGAGTATGTCGCAGCTTGTTCAGCTAGTTGTGAGGCAGTATGGCTGCAGAAGCTACTGTCTGATATATTTGATCTCCAGTTAGATGCTACTTGTATACATTGTGACAACCAGAGTTGTGTGAAGTTGTTAGAGAATCCAGTGTTTCATGACAGGTCAAAGCATATTGAGATCAAGTATCACTATATCAGGGATATGGTGCAGAGAGGAGCAGTGAAGCTCCTGTATGTTGCAATGGAGGAACAGATAGCTGATGTATTGATGAAGCCATTGGCTAGGCTAAAGTTCGAGTACTTCAGAGAGAGACTTGGTGTTCTCCAGATCGAGGCTTCCTCCCAGAGAAAGTGATGAGACCCATAGCCATTCTGACATGGTGAGAGGATTGGTTCCTTCCATGGTCAGATGTAAGGGCTGAGCCATTCTGTCATGGTGAGAGGATTGGTTCCTTCCATGTTAGATATGAGTGTTGAGATCCAGTAGCCATTCTGATGAGTAGGTCAGATATAAGGGCTGATCCATTCTGTCATGGTGGTAGGGTTGCTCCCTTCCATGTCAGATATGAGTGCTGGCCATTATGTCGAGTAGGATAGATGTAAGAGAAATTGCCATTCTAGGAATGGAGGCACCTGGTTAGTGTTGTAATGAAGAATTCACCTAATAACCTAGGTCTGGGGGTTACCAACGTACTATGACCTTGCAGACAATTTGATTATAAAAGCACAAATAGGAAATAGGGAAGTAGCAGGAATTTACTTGTAATAAATGAAGGTTGATCCAAGCTAACTCCTTCCTCTTTGCTTGACTTCTACAATCTCCAGGATAATTCCTCCTTCAACCTGTTAACAAAGA
>LPNX010839441.1:0-32465 GCA_001517045.1 Pseudotsuga menziesii
GGTATTTAAGTGATTTTTATGGGAATAGGATGGGGTTGGTTTTTTTTCGGAGGATTGCTGTGGAAGAATATGATTGAGAATTTGGAGGAGAAATGAGGTATACCGAGGAGGGGGTTAACTCGGGAATTGATGAGGTGGGAAACTCAAAGTAGGAGGGGAAATTGAACTATGGATTGAGGGATCCTAACTATGAAACAATGTTATTCGGATTATTTGATTGTGGGCTCGGGGGATAGGAAATCCGTCGATTTTCTAGGTCCAGCACGATAAGCTGGTTGGTAGGGTGGTTTATCTATTTTGGATGCTAATTTTTTCCAGTGAGGAGAAGCTACAGGTGTGTAAGGAAGCCTACTGCAATCTATAAAAAACAAGGTTTTCTACTTAATCAAAATTCTAAATTTAAGTACTAAGAAATCGAAAGGAAAAAATGCATTTCATTTTATTTTGTTCCTAATGCTGTAAGAATTATGGGATGAATGAAAATGCCATGCTATGAGAAATTTATGTCAAGTTAAACCTATGCAGAGATCTTTTAAACTGAATTAAAAATGAAATTTTGATAAAAATCATGGTAAACATTAAATAAATTTTATTATTACTTTGACAAAGCAGCTCTTTAGGAGCTAGATAGATACAAATAGAAAACAACAAGAAATTAAGTTCTCGTCTCGATTGGATGGGCACTGCACAATAATATTAGAGCTATGGCTCATACACTTAGACCTTTAGGGCCTACATACACCTAAACTATCCTGCATTTTTACTATGTTTAAGTCTTCAAGAACTTGGAGCAAAAACCTTGATAGAAATTGACATATGAACAACAACAAACAATGTCAAAACTTTTTTCGGATAAATGTGGCATCTACACACTTGTAAGAAATAATAAATAATGACTATTAGAGAACTTAAATTTTATATCGAATAAATGATCTTTCAATTTAAACAAAGATAAATTTAGACTTCTTATTATTATTATTTAAATTGTTGAAATATTGTTGACCGTTGTAATTATAAACAAAATAATATATATATGTTTATGAAACAAGGAATTGGGTTGGAAACCCTAAAAAAACAAAAACCCATAAATTAGAAATACGCAAAGGCATAATTATAATTATTGATATTACTATTCTAACTACTATAGAAATCTAGATATAAGCATACACACTTTGAAAAACATAATATATATATTTTATATACATAGTTTAGATCGAGCATAAGCATCAGAGACAAGGACATAGTAATTTCCAACAACAACATATACAATAGAACTATTTACCCTATATAATATATGCATAGATGGTACCGAGATTTGGACTAATTACTATATTATTTGACTCATAATTCTACCTACAGTGTGCAATTTATATAGGCTCTCTTTAGCTATATTCTTAGCACCAACCGGAATGACCATAAGATATACACTATATTTTATATATATATGTAACTTCACCTAATTGTCATTTGATTTACGACTTTTTCACTCATGTCTGTCCATTACAATTCAATCTTGTGTTTATTTCCATATAGTTAAATCATATCTTACCCATGAAACACGAATTAACTTACGCATGTTTTATCTCCTCATAAACATTTTGATTATTTTGTATCAATTTTTGACTTCTAGATCATTTATTTGCAATTCCTTTGTTTGTATATCTGTACTGTCTACTTGAGTTCAGGATTCCTACCACAAGTATTAGCCTACAGTATACCCCTGTGTTAATTTGGTGATGATTGAAGATAAAATTTTGATGTATATTAGCATTCTATCTACAGATGTGATAGTATGTTGTTTTACATCTTCATGTATTTGATTTAATTTTACATAAAATGCCTCCACATATCTAGACGATTCTAATTTTATTTGATTCCCCATTTATCGTTGTTTTATCTTTTGAGAACCATTTTCTTAGTTTTTCCACTTTTAAATTTTTTTTGCGTTCATCCGTTTCAAGTATCCTAACCTTTTTGTTTTCCCTAAACTATTTAAAATAGGGATATCTTTGGAGATGCTACTGAAATCAATTTAATTAAACTTGATCCAAATGCTATCCTTGCAAACATTTCTTTGCTGCAATAACCCTTTGGCAAAATACGAATGCTGGTATGGGTTTGTTATGCCTAACTCCTTGAGCCAACGAGCGTTTTGGGGTTTTGAAGGAAGGATTTCCTAGTAAAGAAAACACAACATAATAATAAATATGATAATAATAATAAGGATTTCCCATGAAAGAGAGCGATCAATAGAGAATAAAAAGAAATAAATAAAATAATTGGTTTCTAAGCAATGTCTTATTTCATGTTTAACTGCCATAGTTCCCAAGTCAATGAACCCAAACACGTGATCCAACAAAGGACAAGCCAACAACCATAATGAGCCAAGCCAATGTAATAAAATAATAGTAATTGGTAATAATGAGTGAAAAACATGTAAGCCCAATAAAAATTAGGTTTTGAGGGCTTAGTAGTGCTCTTAGACTTGCAAATGTACTTGGAGGACCAAGGCCCAATATCCAAGCATACAATCCTACTAGCTATCATACATATTCCAAGCGACAATGCCTCAACACTAGTTTTGAAATCACATATCAAACACAACTTACAATTCAACGCCCAAGACCAATTGCCAAGCCTTGGGGCCGTGAGGGGAATAATATGTGTGCGCAATACATCTAGGGATTTCCAAGGAAGGAAACTAATAAATGAAGGTCAAGATATTGTGCTATTGGGATCGACTGCATTATCACACATGGATTTAACTTGTCAATATAAATGAACTCGCACTCATAAATTTTAACATTGAGGTTGCAAGAAATAAGTATTCAAGAAAGAGTGTTGCTTTGGTAACTTGACTTGATGACTTCAGTAGGAGGAAAAGTAGTAGGGAAGGTCACTTGAGTGTTTCCCCATTAGCAAGTTCCCTGCGGCAGGAGTGAGGGATGAAGAAAAGGCCCCTTTCTTTCATTTTCATATATGGCGCATATTTCCAGTGAGCGACTGGGTAGAGCTAAACTAGCTATCTATATCTACCACTATTAGGTGCCCCCAAGTATATCTATAGAAATCCCCACTCCATCCACTAAGTGATTAATTAATTTCATGGCATAGGGTCTAGGTCTTGCAGGTGGTTGACTATAAGGTGTAGGCATTAGAGGGTTTGAACTCTTACTATTACCACCACTAGACGCCACCTTTTCTCTAGTGAATTTACCCATATCGCTGTCACGTCCACATTAGATATTGAGTATCCCATAATAGGTGCAATTCTTTCCAGTACACATCTTAAGTTGGGGCTCGACAGGAAGGCGCATACAACCAACTACCCACCCTTTAACCCAATATTTAATGTTTGAAAAACTGACTTGGTCATTGAGATTGACTTTTAAGCACCCAACTACCAGGTTTCCAACTCTCCAAGACTTACACCAAGCCTTCATCGCATGCTAAGTCAACATGAAGCAGACTTGTCCCTCTGAGTTCCAATGGGAATCCATGAGCATCCACAGTAAAAGTATTTCTCAACGAATTAATAGAAAAAAAGGAGAGAGGGTTGATGCTACTCAACACATGGAGAAGAAAATGAATGAAAACAAACTCTATCACCCTCAGCATCAATATCAACACATGGATATGAAAATGGATAAAATATCATCTGGGTGTTTAAACCCTTGTGTTAGTTGACTGTGCTACTTAAAAGAAAGGATGAATGCAAAATAAATATTTTGATACTATAAAAGACAACCAAATTCTACCTTATACGACAATTTTAGTGGAAATATTAAACAAACCCTAACCTTAAACATATTTTATGAGTGACATATTAGGGGAACCCTAAACTTCAAATTTGCACAACCACATACAAAAACACCAATACAATTTGATCATTTGAATTAGCCAGGCATTAGATACCTCCCAACTATAAATTCTTGTGGGAAAACTAAATGTTAAAGGGAAAGAGAAATAATTTGAATAAACCTAAAAATAAACCAACAATAACCTATAAAACAGAGACATATCTAGGCACTAAAACCCTAACATGAAATGGGAAGAAAGATTAGCAATGCTGTAATGCAAGAGAAAGGATATCACTTGGTGGTGGAGACATCTTATTGAACGAGACCCGTTGCCATGGAACTTAGCTAGAGTTGTAGGTTGCAGAGCTCCTCCGTTGGGATGATTGAAAAATGAAAGATTGGCACGGTTGCGCGGAAGGAGTATCACATTTTTAAAAGTAATCCTTTTTCAGGTTAGGGCTCGTTGAGTATGGCACGTGAGATTCATGCGGTATGAGTGTCATGCATGTGTCAGCGTGGCTTACATGCACCATACCCTTCATGTGGGTAAGGTGGGGAAACTGTGTTAATTTACTACAATAAGTGTGATTATAAGTTGAAATTTTAAATTCTTAAAGTCCATAAGTTTATTAAGCTATATACAATTAATGAATGTTATTAGTTTATAATTTATTTTAAGATTGGATGTTATAAATGGTTTGTAATTTAAAAGATGTTAAAATTAATTTATAATTTATTGGCTAAATTAGATGTTTATGATAATTAATTTGAAATAAAGCTTATGTTTAATTTAGAGGTAATATTACTTAAAAGTTAAAACATTACATTTCATATTGACATAATATTAACTTTTAATGTTACATTTGAAACTTTAATGTTAAAATATAAAGGTTAGTTTTAAATTCCTCCCTAACATTCAATGTTTTTTTTGTAAGTAAGAAGCAACACTTTATAATAATAACAAAAGAAAATTACAACCTGCATAGAGTTAATTTTCCATATTTCATCACTTTGAACCCGACTAACCAACTTCCTCTGAGATTCTGATCGATCAAACTTCCTTCATAAGACAAAATTCCATAGAGAGTAAGGCATTTAACAGAACAAACCCTTCTACTATAAACTAACTTAAGAACTCCTACTATAGTCAGACCATCAAAGACCATCAGAGATATACACCTATTACAACATAGACCATTAGAGAGAACAACTATTAAAGTAGAGACCATCAGAGAGATACAATAACCAAAGTCCGCAAAGGGGCATCAAAATACTTCGCCATCACTAGATTTTACAGCAAGATGTAAGAATGATTTTGACCACCACCCTAGCTTGCGCTGACCATGCTATACTTATGATCCACCACTAGAGAAGACAAAACCAGTCACTGAAATACAAATTGGGAGATGAGAAAGTTCACCTTGGAATTCAGATGCTGAATCTTTGCAGTGATGGACTCCTGCCATTGGGCATGGAGACTGGCCTCCAATTCTTCACCCTTCTTATCTCAAGATGATATTCCCACAAGGTTCTTCATAACCTAGAACAGGGGCACCATTTTTTCATAAAGACTCACTTTTCCCACCGTGTGACCGAGGTCAAGGGTCCATTCCTCGGCCTTTCGACACTCCTCATGCATCTTCTTACGGTCGAGTTCCTCACATAAGTGCTTCTCCATCTCAGAAATATGATTTTGGACGTCCTGTGGGAGTTCTAGCTCAAACATCCAAGACTCCCACATCATCTTTTGCTAGGCCCTGGTGATTTTCCCAAGAGTCTCCTCCTGGTTTAGGAGACGTTTACCTCGAACCTTACTTTCTTCCATGGGGGATTCTCCGTCCCAACTCAGAAAAATCTGATCTTTTACGTGAAGTGAAAGAGGATCCAAATACAACAAACACATGCATTTCATCCCATCACCCTGCATCCTCCTATATAGAAATTTCCCTCATAGGCACATCATTAACACAGGCTTGGTGATTATGCTCCGTATCCAGTCCGTGGTCCTGAAATGGATATTACCATAGATGCACTTAACATTCCCAATTCCAACTTTCGATTTTACTTGTACTATGAGTCGTCGACTAGGAGGTTTTTTAATAACAAAGCGAAAGAGAGTTAAGATACATGTGTTCATCACATCGGTTCACAGAGCTTTTCGTCGTTTATCTGTGTGTACAAAGGGACCCTCAACGTGCTTGGTGTCTTGTCTCGCTCTTACCATGATTACCTACCATGTACTAGGCTATCAGATCCATACACATGTCCCTTCCTATCTTGTCCGATATCATGTGCTAGTCCTTCACCTTTACCACTTGACGAGTTTCTGAACCCATATTTTCTAGTGTGTCCGCCACCTTGTTTCCCTGCTTCTAACATGGAGGAAACAAGATGTTAAACCATCTGCCAATATTCCTTTGAGTGTTTCTAACTTGCTCTCTAGGCACCACGATTGTGCCACCTTGGTGCTCTAAGTCCCATTTTGCAGTTTCAAGGTGAGGTTTATAATTAATTGGGAATCTTGTTTGACCATCACCGGCATCCAGTTATTCTACACTACCATCTCCAATCCCTGCAGTATCCCTTCGAATTCAGCTGTTTCCAAATCCCATCGGGCCCTGGTTCCGTTTTGAATCCCAGTCAAAACTAAGTTTGCAGCATCCTTATGGAGGAGGACACTATCTTATTTGGGCTTCGCGACATCCTTGTTGGGCGCAATCTGCAAATTTATGAATTCATTGTCCCAGGGGAACCCAAGGCCTATATGAGTGTAACCTATCTCCTCTCCATGTCCCAATCTACATTTTCCCAAGTCTTCGAGAGACTAGTCTCCTTCATTTTCCTCATGATGCACTCCCATAATCGACTTTCAGGGTTAGCCTTTCCATGGAAGGTTCTCAAGTTCCTTTCCCTCCAAATTTCACAGAGGACTAAGTGGGGGAAAACTTCCCACAAATGGTTGAGAATACAGTTCTAGAAGGGTTTGTTGGACTATTTCGCCAAGGTGTTTACTAGATTATTTCTCACTCGACCAGAGAGTTGGAAAATATCCCCCCTAAAGTCCCAAATGGTGGAAGAAAAAGAAAAGGAATCCAGGAGATGCTTAGAGGTCTCATCCGCATCCTTGGAGAAGCAACATAGGTATGGCCCAACCATTCCCCTTTATTTTAAGTTCTCTCATGTTAAGATTTTTTTCTTTAGTACTAGCCAATAAAAAAATGTTATCTTGGGAAATAACTTTTTGTTCCACAGTTTTCCCCATGTTTGGTCCTCTAGCTTTCTACCACTATCTGTCATAATATCATAGGCTTCCTTCAGGGTAAAGGAACCCTTCTGAGAGTCTCCCCATCGAATTTTATCATTTCCCTCATTCTGTCTTATTTGTTTGTTGTCCAGGGATTGTTCCAAATGGTCCACTTCCTCTACGGGGCTGAGGCATTCCCACTAGTTCCTTGGAACTCAAATTATATGACAATTGATGGCCTCCTGGTCTCCCATATATCCCTAACTCTGGAGATAACCTGGGCCCGAAACTCCTCCTGGATATTCAGAAACTCCCTCACTCATCCAAGTGGAGGAAG
This sequence comes from Pseudotsuga menziesii, assembly GCA_001517045.1. Lineage (NCBI taxonomy): Eukaryota > Viridiplantae > Streptophyta > Pinopsida > Pinales > Pinaceae > Pseudotsuga > Pseudotsuga menziesii. Next base: position 7,382 of record LPNX010839441.1, read on the forward strand.
ATGTTTCCATGAGTTTTCCTAGGTCCTTTCCATTTGTCCATTCCTTACCTCCCAAAAACTGTGATTCTGCACCAAACTCCTCCCCATCCAAGTTGTTCGCCAAATATGGGAGCCTGGTTTGTTTTCAGGAAATATGATATCATCTAGTTTATCCCAGCCTTCAACATATTTGGAGTGCCATAATTTAGCCCAGGGCTCCTCTGAATGGGAGACCCATCTGCACCAGATTTTTGCCTCACTAACCACATTGGCCTTTTTTGGATCTCTGAGACCAAGACCACCCTTGACCTTTGGAGAACAGACAGTCTCCAATTTAACCAGATCCCACTTTCGAGGTTCTTAGGGGATGATCCATAGAAATTTTATCTGTAAATTGTGGAGATCTTTCTAGATGCATTTAGGGGACATCATAGTAGAGAAAAGATAAGTTGGCATGACCTGTAGGACATATTTTACCAGCACTAGTTGGATGGCCAAATTTAAAGGTCGCAAGGTCCAATTTGCTAACCTCTTTTTCATGTTATTCGGGAGGTTTTTCTATGAGCCCTTCTTGGATGCTGAATTAATTAAGGGGGTTTCTAGATACTTGGATGGAAGGGAGATCTCCTTAAAAACTAGGATCTGACAGATGTTTCATCTAGCAATACTGGGCGTGTTAAAGAATAAGATTTGGGATTTTTGTTCATTGACCTCTAAGCCCGAGGCTTTGCCAAACTCTTCCAAAAAAATTCTGAAGTATCTAGCCTCTTGGACATAGGGATGGACCATCAATGTGGTGTCGTCATCAAACTGCTGATGAGTTTCCTTCCTAGCACCTGAGTTTAAGCTTAACCCTCTAATTTCATTAGTCTCTAGGAAGGAAACAATGGATTTGCCTAGACCTTCAACCATTAGAATGAACAAGAAAAAGGATAGGGGATCATAATGTCTTAGAAATATTGAGTGTTTAATGATTCCGGAGGGCACACCATTTAAGAGAGCTGAGAAAAAATCTGAAGACACCAAATTCATAATCTAATTGATCCAATCCATACTAAAACCGAAGGCTGCTAGCATTTTCCTAATGAATTGCCAATTTAGTTTGTCATAAGATTTAGCAATATCCAACTTGACCATCATACCTAGGAGTTTTCTGAATTTGATGGAGTGCAACATTTCGTGTACCAGGTTAATTCCATCAGTGATCTTCCTCCCTTCCACAAACCCGAACTTCTTAGAGGAAATAAGACCCAACAGGATTGGTTTCAGAAGATTAGCTATGACCTTTGTCACAATTTTATAGATGACATTGCATAGGATTATAGGCTTGAATTTATCTGGGGAGTCTTCTCCTTACCTTTTAAGATCAGGGTTAGATAATTTGCATTAAGCACTGGTAAGATTCGCTTGGAAACCCTAGAATCCTCCACAATTCTCCACACATCCATCTTAACCATATCCCAAAAATGATGGAAAACGTTTACCACGAAACCATCACGCCCAGGGGATGTACCTTATTTCACTTGGAAAATTGCTTCCTCCATTTCATTAAGAGTTATGGGTTTCATCAACAACTTGTTTTGTTCATTAGAAACCAATGAAGGGATAAGGCGTGTTATTTTCTTTTTTTCCTCCCTTTGATCCTTCCTGGGATCCATCAGGATATCCGAGAAGTGGAGATTCAAGGTAGCTTCAATTTCCTCCTCAATCTCCCCTTGCGTTCTTAAGCGCAAAATATTATCTTGAATTCTGTTATGTATGACAAAGTGATGAAAAAACTTCATATTTTTTTCCCATTCCTTCAGCCACCGGTTCCAGGATTTCTGTCGCCAGAGAATTTCTTCTTTCTTTTCTCTTTCCTCTAGAGTTGAGTAGAGACTCAGTTCCTCCTTTTTTAATTCCAGGGTATATCCTTCATTTGTCCCTATCAGCTGGATTTCTTCATGATTTCTTGAAGGCGGCTTTCTATAATATCCCAAATTTTGACCTAACATTTATGGGCATAAGCCCCATTGCTTATGATGTTACTGTGATGTTTTAATTGGTATATTGGGCCTAATACCCTAGTGCACATGAACATGATGATTTATTTGATATATTGGGTGTAAGCCAATTACATATGTTATATATATATGATTTCATGTTTTGGGAGTGGACCTTGAAGCACATAATTGATGAGATGTTTTGTGTTGAGGAGCTCTGGAGCACATGGGTATTTGATGTTTGTGTTGAGAAATAATCTCTGGAGCACATGAGTATTCATATTGGTGTTGAGAGAGAATATTTGGAACATGAGTTATGAAACATTTGTGTTGAGCATGAAGCTCTGAAGCACATGAAAAGATAAAATTGGAAGCGTTGGGAATAAGCCCTGGAGTATTCCAAGTTGATGTTGATCAAAAGCTCTGGAACATCAGATCCTTGGCCATTGTATCCCTATGTGTATCCTACAAATACATCCTAGCGTTAGTGTTGAACGAGGAGCTCTGGAGTTGCACTAAGTTTGTCACTCCCTGCTTTTAGTGTTGAGTATGGGCTCTGGATAAGCGCTAGGAGTTACTGGAAAATTAATATGTTGAGTGAAAATGACTCTGATAAAACATTGATCTCATCTTACTTATTTTTAAGTGATTAAATGAAATTTTTAATTTCTATATCTCATCAAAGTACTGAAGAACTACCATGTTATACGAGGGAATCCAACATGCAAGGAGGTTTAGAGTTGCTTAACCTAGTTGACCTAACCCCAACCTAAAGACCTTATTAAAGAAAGTGACTAAGCTAAAAGAAAAGTGTCATATGTTTAGGGATCATGCTATATGATACTTAAGGTTAGAATGTTAACAAATGGTATATATATAAATATGTAATTTATACATGATATGTATAAAGAGTAAGCATAGTAATAATATAAGTAACTATAAGTAATAAAGAAATGATCCACATGTTATTATTATTACTAATGATAATTAAATATTAAAATACCTACAAGATTAATCTAATATTAAAAGTTCCTAAGTAAATATTAAAATTACCTAAATTAAATGAAAAGGGTTATTTCAAGAAATCAAATGATTCTTGATTTAAATACCCTTTTTTTTTCTTTTGAAAAGTCTATCTCTAAAAACCCAAAAGAGGCTTGGGGATCTACCTATCTATCTATATTTTAAGGATTCCATAATAATACCTAATAATATTCAAGAGAGTTCTTGGAGAACATTTTTCCTAAATGGAAAAAGGAAAACTGATACAGAACTTGATATCCCAGATAGGAAAGCCTTACCTTAGGAGCTCTAAGCGACTTGCATGTTGGAACTAGCTCGGGGGAATCCAGATTGAAACTATGAATGATTCTAGGTCATGGTTGGGTGGAACGTGGTAGTTCCCAAGTTATCTGGTTATTTGAATAGAGGTCATATCTGTCTATGAATTTGTTAATGCTGGGTATTTGAGTGTGCAGGATTTTTAGCCATTGAAATAACTTCATCTTGCAAGTATGAGGTTCTTGATTTTTCCCTTGCAAGCTACACATGTTTTCTTATTAAAAGAGGAGATTAAATTCTGAGTGTATATTTAGTATTTGTTTGCTATAAGCTAGGTTATATTTTCTGCATTACTTCTTTCACCATTTACAAGTTAATTTCAGCCTCCTTTGATAGAGGTATTTTCTTTAAAAGAGAGAATAACCTATTTTAAAAACTAACTTTATATCTTTACCCCACCGATAGATTTCCTATTGCCAACAGGCTTGTATTATTTATAATCAACCAAACTAATATCTATAGCCTTAGCATAAATTCTATGCATAAGGTTTTAACCTAAATATAATTGCTAAAACTTTAAATAATACATCAAAACACAGGTTAAACAGAGTTAACCTATTTTTAAAACCTACCCAATATCATAAACAAACTCTAGATAAATAATTTCCACTTTATAACATTACATACATAGTATTCCATCCATCGAGACCTATCAAGGTCTGTAGGCATGAGTTTTAAACAATAAACCATACTATATACCAACAACATAAGGAATTAAACTGAAAACCTAATACAAAATGCATTATCAAAATCGTATCCATTAAAAGGTTTCAGGATCAAATCCTGTTGACACTCATGCCAAAACAAAATATCCACACACACACAACTTGAAACCCACATAGCCTAGGATCGAATCCTGTGGGCTCTTGTCGTTAAAGATAGAGGTTATTTCAAACCACAATAGACATCGAATCCTGTAGGATTCGAATGGAAAACTTAACTATGCTGCAAATCTTTATAAATTTCCACACAATTCAAAAGCAACTATGATAACGAAACTAAATAATGTACAGGAATAAACATCGAAATTATACATAGGCTATGCTTTCACTTAAGGGTTGAAATTGCAGCTTGCCAACTCGAACCCATAACCCAGTTCAAACCATAATCAAATCATTGCTCTGTCAGTGTTTCACATTTCAAACCAAACCAAATAAAATATACATGCTACATTTCTTCATCAAGGCTCACGGTCAAGAAGTAACATATATCCATTAATATAATCCATGTAAAAATTACCACTGTCTGTGCTATCCTATCCAGGGCATACCCATTTCGCAATGATAAACCAAAGCTCACGGCCATCCCCAAATTAAGTCATGGGTAAGAAAAATACATCATAAATTACCATTAAAATAAACATTGCCAATAAGAAAATACATAGTCTCGAATTGGCAAGAGTACCATTGCCAGCAATGGCACTACTGTAAGAAAAACTAAATCATTCGAAACCAATACGCAAAATCCCCAGTAACACACAACAACCAATGTTTAAATATAGACAACAAAATACATAGGGTCACAACTGTGCCAATCTAGTGACAGTATCAACGAATATACCCCAGCCATGAATACATACAATTATACCTTCTATAATTTACAAATAAAAACTATACAATCGCGATTCAAACAAAGGCACCATTGCAAGCAATGGTACTGCCATAATTTAAAGACCCATCATCAAAACTAAAACGCAGAAGTTTTCACTCACCATCAAATCCATATGTTTAAGCTACCAACCCAAAATACATTACAGAGCCGAGTTGTAACAATCATGTCATGAAGGCACCATACACCAAACATCTTAAACCCCATAATTTTCATATGCATTTCTAGATGCCTTTAAATATAAATAGAACCTTACACAATTGAAACCATTAACCAAAACATTTATTGATTCATCATCACAACACCAAGCTCAAAGATCTGTTAAAAAAATCTATACGCAGAGGTAACAAGTTCAAACATGTTTATACAAGGCTTACTCGTGAAGGGTATTCGTTGACATCTTGGTGGACACCACAAAACACAAAGGGAAGCTCTGTCACCTACAAACAAAGGAACAGAGGGCGTTAGAAGTATTCCAATCCTCCATCTGAAAACAATAAGTAATAACGTTGCAAACCCAGGTGGAGAGCATACATTCCAACTGCGCAGGGCGAGCCAGTCCTCCATGCATTAACGAAACTAGAGAGCCAAACAAAGCATAACCACATATGTGACACATGAATCGTTCATCCATGATAGACTAAGCATAGGGTTTGAGTCTCCCTATCCCAAGGAGCATTTACTCCGCCACCCTATCCACCACCAATGATGTGATTTTTCCCTCATGCCTATAGTTTCAATACCCCAAACACGACTTGGTATTGGAAATTCATTATGCATTGAAACCCCCATCATTAGCATTGTTGACTTAGGATAAGCCAAGGTTCATGGCATATGGAATATGCCATGAATGGACCTTTACACATATATCTTATGGCCTATAAAATTTAAATACCATATGGCTAAGTCTTATGACTCAATCCCTTCACCTTTAGGGATACAAACATTCCAATCATATGTGGTAAATACTAAGCAGAGGAAATTTTTTTATTTAGTATTAAACCATGTTAATAATGTTAACTAGTTAGATGTAGGTCTAATAAACCCCAACTATGCGTAAAACACTAAACGTGAACAGTAGTAGTAAGAATTGCTAAGATAGGACTTTGGTCCTTTTGTCTTCAAAAGCAATGGAGTAGTTTAGCATAGGTAGCATGTTAGTGTTAGTTGTCGTAGAAAGTTTTCATCACCTAATGAACCTGCACAACATGAAGAGAAGTTGCATTAGTTCAACATGAACTAAGTAAACCCTGTAATGTCAAGTAAAGCTAGTTACCTCTCCAAGTGGTCCCATAAGGGATACAAGTCCTACCACTCTACCCTTTGACAATTACAAGTTAAGTCAAGACTTTCCATAAACAAACAAACAAAACTTATAACTAGGAAGTAAGCTATAACTGAACACACACACGCACATGCATGATAAGAAATAATCAATGAACAGTGTAATAATCTAAATAAGATCAAGTAACATAAACAAATTATAGAATTACATTAGTAACCACATAGGGAAAACATCTAGAAATAATAAGAATAACTTACGACACTTCAGTTCGCAATAAAAGATTGACACATTCCACAGAAGATAAGTTAATGTCTAGTTCAGGTAGTAATGAAGTAGCCTAATATTTTTTTTATTTTCATATTTTGGGGACATTATAAGTGGTATTAGAGCCCAGTTTCAACACTAAGAGACCTAATGGGCGTGCTAGACATTCGTTGCAGAAAATAAAGTATGTTTTTAATATTTTGTTTACTAATAGAAATTTTTCCTGTTATTAAAAATTTGCAATTGTAGGATTTAAAAGAACAGTTCAGATCATGAACACAGAAAAAGACAACAACCGGTAAGGAAAGTTAAATATCCCCACACAGGAAGCAGAACTAGTGGTGTAACTAAATTCTGATATACTAAAAACCATATAAAGTCTTCAAGCAGACTTACAGATTTTCAAGGATGATAATCTGAATGAAAGAAAGGAACAACAAGAAATTAATGAAGTCTGCAGGGAAAATCCACCCATTCAACCAATAGGTTTAAAAATAATTCTATTATGAGAGGAATCCTGCAGGGAAAATCCACCCATTCAACCAATAGGTTTAAAAATAATTCTATTATAAACGGGCCAGCAACCCGAGAGAAGAAGGAAAATAATAACATACCCCTGAACCTCCAGAAAGAGATTGTCAGAGTCCTTCTAGTGATGATCCTATTTCTCCTTGTAGAAAGAAACAGAGAAATGATGACAATATCTAGGGAGAGTTCAAGAAGATAAAATTCCCAACCTATGAAGGAGAGATGAACATAGGGGAGAAAACTGAAGAATGGATTCTAGGTATGAGAAAATATTTCCAAGTACATAACTACTCTAGTGAGATGAAGGACTGTCTAGCCATCTATAATTTAAATGGAAAAGAAGCTAGATGGTGGAGAGACCTAAAGCATACCAAGAAATATGAGGTAAAATAAATCAAATGGAGTAATTTTCCCAAAATGTTTCAAGAGAAATACATGTCGAAAAAGGTTCTTCAAAAAAAAGGTGAAAGAAGACATCCTAACAAGATGACCATGAAGAACCTATGCTCACTCTCTAGGATCGATGACTTGTTCGATTAAGTAGCAGGAGCCAAGATATTTTTGAAGATTGACCTACGATCCAAGTACCATCAAGTACGGATTCACGTCGAGGATATTCACAAAACAGCCTTTCATACGAGGTACGACCATTACGCGTTTGTAGTGATGCCTTTCAGGTTGACCAATTCACCCGTGAACTTTATGTGTATGATGAACAATATATTTAGTAGATACATAGATAATTTTTTGGTCTTTATAGATGAAATCCTAGTTTACTGTAAGAGTAAAGAGGAACACAAGGAGCACCTATGCATAATGATACAGGTGTTATGTGTTGATGTATTTGTAACTTCAGAATGTATTCACTTGTATATTGCATATATTGTATTTCATTGGTCCCCGATGTTCCTATTAGGAGACTCATTAATATAATAAAGTCATGTAAAGTCATTGAGATTAACCCTCTGTTGTAAGTTGAGGCAGTAGTCCCCACAATTGAGCTGAGGTTAACCCTCCTTGCTGATCAGGGGGTAAAGTCCCCACAGTTGAGGGGCACTAGGGCTATTAGACTCTCCTAGAGATGTCGGCCCTGGTAAGTAATTGTCAAGTCAGAAACTAGTATAAATAGAGAGTGAGACTCTCTATTTTTCACACACACTCACTCAACTGGGGCGCATGAGTGAGAGAGGAAGTTCCCACACAAGTGAGAGAGAGAACAACTGTTGGTGATCATATTTTCTGTCTTTGGGTTTTACTACTGCCATTGGTGCTCATTCTATCTTTGAGGAAGTTGCGGGGTTTTCTCCTTTATGGTTTCTCCTAGGAAAATTATTTGTGTCTCTTGTCTCTTGCGATTATTTATGTGCATGTTATTCTCTCAGATAAGATCCTAAGATCATATTGCTTAAATGATAAAAATATAACATGGTATCAGAGCTCACCTAAGAAGAAGACACTGTGCATCTACAAAATATATGGATTCTTACTTTTTGGGTCTCTATCCATAATCCATCAACAAAAGGAGGCTAGGACAATTCTCCATTGAAGGGCGCATCTTTCTGTCGAAGCGGAATTTGATTCCGGGCATTTTCAGTTTTTGCTGTGGGAAATTAGGGATTTTTACAGAAGAGGAATTTTTGACTGAGCCCATCATAGGATTGCTCTCCTCATCAAAATCTAAGTTTAGAAAGCAAGGTCAATATTTTTGGTTGGGTAAAACTCTAGGAAAGTCAAACCCTAGTTTGACCCCAGGCTTGAAAAAACCATAAAATACTAAAAATGGTAGTTTTGGTACATTCTCTATATCTTAGGATTAAAGAATGGTCAGGGGCCAAAATTTTCATAGGTCAAATATAGAATCCTGATGTACCGTGTGTAAAAATTTCATCCTTCGATTCACTATATTCTGGGAGATATGATTCCTCCAAATGAGGGTTCTAGCCTCTTCCAAGGTTCATCCCTAAACATGACACCTAGGGATAATTTTTATATCTTGGGCTATGAAGGTCCAAATGAAATTTCACAAGATGTTCTAGATAGGGCACAGACTGTAATTTCTGTGGTAAAGGTTTCAAACCCCTAAGGTGAAACAATGACATGTGGAAGTCTGTACAAGTTTGCTATGTTGAACAGTCTTGAAATAAGTCACCTTGGGAAAACTCTGATAAGTCCCAATTGGTGAAACTAATTTTGGTTAAACCTATGGTATTGGAAATAGGATAGTCGAGGCTACCTAGGTACGAAATTGCATACACAGAGGAGAAGCAATTTCATAGATACCGTAGAAACAATATCAGGAATTTCTGTAGAGGAAATTGGAAAACTAGGGCTTCCTGTTCCGGGAGCTTCCCTCCACTGTTTTCAGAAAAGGAGTACATTGGAAAACTTGCATTAAAGAGGATCATCTTTCTATCCAATTAGATCTGAAATATTCCAAGTTTTGAAAATTAGGGTTTCTCTAACAAACCCTAGATCATCCAGCTCCGGAGCTAGGGCAGACACCTCAAATCGGTAAGATCTAATATTTTTCTATTTACAGTTGAGGTTCTCATTTCAAGATGAATAATCCCACCAGCTTGATGACAAGCTCGGTGAAGTTGAAATTTTTTGACCATGGAAGCATCGGATTTCACTAGTTCTTGAAGAAAATGAATTGGAGACCTACATAAGTGGATAGGTTCCAGTTCTAGAGGGAGATGAGGCTAAATCCTTACACAAGAAGAACTTGGTTAAGGCCAAGAGGATCACCTTATACCACAAGTGTATTCCCTAAGGACACCTAAAGAGATGTTTGATTCCTTGACCAAGCTATTTGAAGGGAAGAACATAAATTGGAAGATGACTTTGAGAAGCTAGTTGAAGAATGTGAAGATCCAAAATGCAGAGACCATACAACGATATTTTACAAGGGTCTCTCAAATCAAAGAATAAGTTGAAGCAGTAGATGAAGTGGAGAATGCAGAAATTTTGATAACCACCTTAAATGGACTCCTAGGATCATGGGATTCATTCATTCGAGGAATGTGTGCCAGAAGGAAGTGAATACTTTCAACAAACTCCAGGAAGAGTGCACACAAGAAGAAGCTAGACCCATAATAAGAGAAGAGAAGATGGGAGCAACTGAAGATCAAGCGCTCATGATTCAAAGAAGATCCCTCAAGCGATGAGGAATATGAAGAACTCAATTATTGAAGAGCCTCTTATCCATATTGAGCATTTGGATAAGAAATAATGCTTTTATGAATGAAGAATATGATGAAGCAGAGGAGTCTACTCACGAAACAAATATTGTTTTGTTATGCATTTGTTTATATTCAGTTGATGTGTTATGCATGATAGAATGTTGCATTAATGACAGTATACTACTAATATGCATGTGATGGGTAAGTAGATCATGGTGCTATACAAATATCCATTGCTACTTATCTAGAATGAAACCTCTTTTCTGACATATTGGGCTAGTGAACAATCTCAATGATGTCTTAGTAGAGATGGAAGGCATTTAGAAATTTTCTGTGAGATATGGATGAATGTTGTATTGGATAAAATAGTTGCATGATTATATCTTTATGCATCATAATTTTGCATTGTGAATATGCCTTATGAAATGTTTCTAACCATACAAACGCATTTGACTTGTAGGAAATATTGCATACAATCACCTAAAAGAAAAGAACGATGAGACTTGTTTCAAAGAACAAGTGACGACAGTTCAAGAAAGAATCCAAGATGAAGAATAATATGAAAATACTTTCAAAGAAATAAAGAGGCCTCAGAGACACTGTAGTTATGTGACACTATTGAGTGACATCATTTATGCAGAGCCTTCAAGCTATGAAGAAGTAGCCAAGAAGAAAGGGAAGGAGAATACTAGTTCAAGAAGAATGATGTCTAGGATGCAGTATCAAGACCTGAAGGGAAGTCCATAATGTATTCCATATGGATATAAATGATCCAACATGCAGTAGATGGAAACATCGTGGGATACAAGGAAATATTCATAGCACGAGGCTTCTCATGGAAAGAAGGCATAGAATACGAAGAGACATTTGCAGCCACTAGAAGTTAAGACACATGACAGGAAGAATCATTGTGTGAAAATGAAAGAAGGCCTTGTACGAGCTCAGAAGACACCCATAGGATAACACATACATGAGGAGCTTGAAGATCACCTAGAGTGATGAAGATATTAACCTTTGCTACAAGGTTGAAGATGAAAGCCTATAAAGGATGACAAGCTCACAGATGGGTGTTAGAAGAACTTTTGAAAAGGTTCAAGATAGAGGATCTTGGTATCCAATGACTCTAGATGGATACATAGAATATTAGTAGCAGAGGAAGCTACTTGTCACTCCAGTACATAATGTTTCAATGCATAGAGTATGAAAGACATAGGGAGAATGGTGCTCCACTTCAGAGGGAGTGACTGCAGAACATCCCGAGGTTTTGACATGGTACGACAGGATGGACAGCTTATTGATGGCTCTAGGCTTTATTGAGAGTAAAGAATATTCCAATATTTACTTCAAAACTGAAGGCAGAAGACCAGTGATGCTCCTGTTATATGTCAATGATTTGTTCCTGACAGAAAAGAGGAACTCATTGAAGTTGCAAGAAGGAGACTTGCTACCAAGTTCGAGATGAAGGACTTGGATACGATGCACTACTTTCTAGGCATGGAGGTGTGGCAGAATGCAGATGGAATCTCAACGGGACAAGGGAAGTATGTAGTAGAGGTCCTGAAGAGGTTTAGGATGATGGATTGCAAGGCCATGACCACACCTATGGCATTGAACCTGAAGCTATTGAGTTTTAATTCATCAGAGTCAGTTGATGCCACGATTTATCGTCAGATGATTTGTTTCTTGATGTACCTGACGAATATGAGACCATATATTTGATTTTCTATGAACACATTGAGACATGTTCACCTAATGGTTGCAAAGCACATAGTGAGGTTCCTAAATGGTATAGTTGAGTATGGGCTCAAGTGTGAAGCGAATCAGAAGACTAAATTGGAGGGTTATGTGGATTCGGATTGGGTAGGCAATGCCATTGATAAGAAGAGCACTTTGGGGTGCTGCTTCAATATGGGATTAGGTGTGATCTCTTGGTTTAGCAGGAAGAAGTCCTGCATGCACTGAGAATAGTCGTGGAAAAATATGTTGCCACTTGCTTGGCTATTTGGGAGGTAGTATGTTTCTTTTGAAAACTACTATTTGAGTTGATTGATTTGACTTACATTTTTTGTATGATGCAGAGAGGAGCAGTGAAGCTCCAGTATGTGATCCAGATTGAGATCTCTAGAAAGAGGGAGTTCTAGCATAGCTGGTGAGATAGGTTGTATGAGCATAAAATCTCAATGAATCTCGTAGGTGGCTCAGACATAAATGGTCCTATAGGTTGTCCTCAGATATAATCAGTTGTGGCGAAGCTTGCAGGTTATCCTTGGACATAATCATCCCTTATGTGATTCTATGCTAGAAATGGCCAGAGTGAAGTTTGAGTACTTTAGAGAGAATCTTTGTGTTCTCCAAATCGAGGTTCCTTCCAAGGGGAAGTGATGAGTTTGGGAGCCCTTCTGACATGGTGGTAGGCAGGTCCTCCCATGGTAATATGTAAGTGTGGAGCCCTTCGGACATGGTGGTAGCTGGGTCCTCCCATGGTAAGATGTAAGTGCGAAGCCCTTCTGACATGGTGATAGGTGGGTCCTCCCATGGTCAGATGTAAGTGCAGAGCCTTTATGACATGGTGGCAAGTTGGTCCTCCCATGGTCAGATGTAAGTACAGAGCCTTTCTGATTGGGTCAGATGTAAGTGTAGAGCCTTTATGACTGGGTCAGATGTAAGTATAGAGCCTTTCTGACATGGTGGTAGGCTATGCCTCCCATGGTCAGATATAATTGCTGAGCCTTTTCGACATCGTGGTAGGATGGGCCTCCCATGGTCGGATGTGAGTGCTGAGCCTTTTCGACATGGTGGCAGGCTGCGCCTCCCATGGTCAGATGTGAGTGCTAGGCCTTTTTGACATGGTGGCAGGATGGGCCTCCCATGGTCAGCTATAAGTGCTAGATGAGCATTTCTGACATGGTGGTAGGTTGGCCCTCCCATGGTCAGATGTGAGTGCTGGGTTTTTCTGACATGGTGGTGGATGTGTTCCTCCCATGGTCAGATGTGAGTGTTGGGTGTGCCTTTCTTACATGGTATTGGATGTGTTCCCCCCATAGTCATATGTAAGTGCTGTGAGGGCCTTTCTTACTGGGTCAGATATAAGTGTTGAAGAAGATAAAGAACTACATGGAGGCTAGGCCTACAACCAGCATGAAAAAGGGATGGCTCTGTATAACTTCCTATGCCGAGAATAATTGAGAGATAGCACCATTTGATTGAGATAGCAGAAGTAGTTATGTCGATGATGATCCAGCTTTGATGATGATCTAGTGATGATCCAACTTTGATGATGATCCAGAGAAGAAGACGTGTGCTAATGAATTGTGTCAAGAGAATACCTTCCTAGTTAATAGGGAGTGTTGATGTATTTGTAACTTCAAAATGTATTCACTTGTATATTTCAAATATTGTATTTCATTGGTCCTTGATGTTCCTATTGGGAGAGTCACTAATATAATAAAGTCATAAATTCATTTAGGTTAACCCTCTGTTGTAAGTCGGGGCAATAGTCCCCATAATTTAGCTGAAGTTAAACCTCCTTGTTGATCGGGGGGAAAAGTCCCCATAGTTGAGGGGCACTAGGGTTATTAGACTCTCCTAGAGATGTTGGCCTTGGTAAGTATTTGTCAAGTCGAAAACTAGTATAAATAGAGAGTGAGACTCTCTATTTGTCACACACACTCACTCAACTAGTGCACATGAGTGAGAGAGGAAGTGCTCACACAAGTGAGAGAGAGAACAACTGTCGGAGATCATCTTTTCTGTCTTTGGGTTTTACTGCTGCCATTGGTGCTCATTCTATCTCTAAGGAAGTTGCGGGGTTTTCTCCTTTATGGTTTCCCTGAGGAAAATTCTTTGTGTCTCTTGTCTCTTGTGATTATTGTTGTGCATGTTATTCTCTCAGATAAGATCCTAAGATCATATTGCTTAAATGATAAAAATCTAACATTGTGGGAACACCAACTATATGCCAAATTTAGTAAATGTGATTTTTACAAACCACAGATACAATACTTGGGTCACATCATATCCAAGAAGGGGATAGCTTTGGACCCGAAAAATATTAAAGCCATAGAATATTGTCCTACCCCTACTAGTGTCATCGACATTAGATCCTTTTTGGGATTAGACGGTTACTACTGGAAGTTAATTGAGAACTTCTCGAGGATATCTTGTCCCATGACCGCTTTGCAAAAGAAGGCAAACAAGTTCTTATGGAAGACTACGTGTGAGGAAAGTTTTCAAAAGCTTAAACATATTTTGACAACTGCACCGATACTATGAATTACAGACCCCAATGGAGATTTCGTTGTTTGCACAGATGCAAGAAAGGAAGGATTCAGAGGAGTCCTCTTGTAGAATGATTACGTGATCTATTATGAATCATGGAAGTTAAAAGAACATGAACAAAAATACCCCACCCATGATCGAGTTAGCAGCAATCATCCAAGCCTTGAAGATGTCGAGACACTACCTCATGGGAAATAAATTCCTTGTCAAAAAAAATAATATGAGTGTGAAGTATTTATTTGAACAACTAGATCTAAATTCCAGGAAAGCCAGATGGTCAGCTTCCCTCAGCGAGTACCATTTTGAGCTAAAGCATATAAAGGGAAAGGAGAAAAAAATTGCCGATGCCTTGAGCCGACAAGCTCATATGATATATGAGGTGACTTTAAGTCAAACCGAGTTAGATTTACACAAGAGGATTAAAACGACCAGTAGAGTTGACGCTTTCTATGTTGAAATCCTTAAGAAGGTTCAAGATGACAGGTTGTTTCAGTAACAAAAAGAGTACAAGGTAGACAAAATGGGATTGTTATGGTCCAAAGAGAGATTGTACATTCCAAAAGTAGGGGACATTAGGTCTAGCATCCTCATGGAATTTCATTGGATTCCCTACCCAGAGAATCCGAGATATCAAAAGATGATATTTGCAGTAAAGAAACACTTTTTTTGGCCTAATTTAAAGGCTGACATAGCGTTATTTATCGCAAAATCTCAAGAATGTAAGCTGGTTAAATATGAGCACCAACATCCCTCGGGGTTGCTACAGCCATTACCCATTCTGGAATGGAAGTGGGAGGCCATTAGTATGGATTTTATCATGGCTATACCTAAGATTAAAAAGAAAAATGATTCTATCTTTGCAGTAGTTGATAAATTGTCAAAAGCAACACACTTCATTCTAGTGAAGTCAA
This sequence comes from Pseudotsuga menziesii, assembly GCA_001517045.1. NCBI lineage: Eukaryota > Viridiplantae > Streptophyta > Pinopsida > Pinales > Pinaceae > Pseudotsuga > Pseudotsuga menziesii. Next base: position 22,740 of record LPNX010839441.1, read on the forward strand.
CCTATAAGGCAGTCTACATTGCTGACATCTTCTTAAAGGAGATATTTAGATTGCATGGGATACCCAAGGAAATCATCTCGGATCGAGATATTAAGTTTATCGGGAACTTTTGGAGATCTTTATTCTCTGGATTAGAGACATAGTTGAACTTTAGTACTTATTTCCACCCGCAAACAGACATGCAGACAGAACGACTAAACAAGATTGTAGAGGACATGCTTAGGATGTATGTCATGAACAACCCAACCAAGTGGGAAGATTACCTACATCTTGCAGAGTTTTCATATAAGAACGGATACCATACTTCCACTAAGATGAGTCCCTTTGAGGTACTCTATGGATAAAAGTGTAGAACACTGGTTACTTGGAATAGCTCGGTGGATCGGCTCATGTTAGGGCTTGATTTACTAAAGGACTTGGAACAATTGGTGACCAAGGTCCAGATGAACCTTAAAGAAGCACAAGACCGCCAGAAAAGATAGGAAAATAAGAAAAGAAAAGATAAATATTATCAGAGAGGTGACCATGTTTACTTGAAACTAAAATCAAAACGAAGCTCGTTGAGCTTGGGGAGGTGTGGTGGGTTAGCACCTAGATTTTGTCTACCCTTTGAGATACTGGCCAAGAGAGGGTCAATGGCATATGAACTAAATTTACCCGCTCACATAATATTCCATAATATTTTCCCCGCATATTTATTAAAGAAATATGTTTATGATACTAAACATGTGATTGAATAGTCCTTATTATAGGCGGAACCTGAAGGGGAGTTTGCACCTAGAACCCTTCATATACTGGGAAAGAGAGAGGTGCAACTCAGGAAGCACACCATAGTCTAGTTGAAAGTTCAATGGAAGCACTTCGAGGTCGATGAGGCTACTTGGGAGAATGAAGCCACCATGAGAAAGGATTTCCCCGCCTTGTTTCATGATTTCATTCCGAGTCCCTAGAACAGCAGGGCCAGTGTTTTTCTAAGTGGGGAGGGATGTAATATCCCGAATTTTGACCTAACACTTATGGGCATAATCCCCATTGCTTATGATGTTACTTTGATTTTTTAATTGGTATATTGGGCATAAGACCCCACTACACATGAACATGATGATTTGTTTTATATATTGGGTGTAAGACAATTGCATATGTTATATATATATGATTTCATGTGTTGGGTGTGGACCCTGAAGTACATAATTGATGAGATGTTTTATGTTGAGCAAGGAGATATGGAGCACATGGTTATTTGATGTTTGTGTTGAGCAAGAAGCTCTGGAGCACATTAGTATTTATATTTGTGTTGAGTGAGAAGCTCTAGAACACATGAGTTATGAAACATTTGTGTTGAGCATGAAGCTCTGAAGCACATTAAAAGATAAAATTGGAAGTGTTGGGCATAACCCCTAGAGCCTTCCAATTTGATGTTGAGAATAAGCTCTAGAACATCGAATTCTTGGCCATTGTATCCCTAGGTGTATCCTACAAATACATCCTAGCATTAGTGTTGAGCGAGGAGCTCTGGAATTGCGCTAAGTTTGTAACTCAATGTTTTTAGCATTGAGTATGGGATTTGGATAAGCTCTAGGAGTTACTGGAAAATTAATATATCGAGTGAAAATGACTCTGATAAAACCTTGATCTCATATTACTTATTTTTAAGTCATTAAATGAAATTTCAAATTTCTGTATCTTATCAAAGTATTGAATAAATACCATTTTATACGAGGGAAACCAACATGCAAGGAGGTTTAGAGTTGCCTAACCTAGTTGACCTAACCCCTACTGAAGATCTTATTAAACAAAGTGACTGAGATAAAAGAAAAGTGTCATATGTTTAGGGATCGTGCTATATGATACCGAAGGTTAAAACATTAACAAATGGTGTTTATATAAATATATAATTTATACATGATATGCATAAAGAGTAAGCATAGTAATAAAACTAGTAACTATAAGTAATAAAGAAAGGATACACATGTTAATTATTACTAATGATAATTAAATATTAAAATACCTAAATTAACTAAATTATATTAAAATTACCTAAATTAACTAAAAAGGGTTGTTGGGCCCGAAAAGGTGCACAAAGAAGAAGCTAGCATGCACGACAAGAAGGAAAGTAGGTTGAGAAGGAGGCAAAGGGATCGACGTAGATGGATAGGACATGCGCGCAGTAGGGGAAAGGCAAGATTGCAAGCATGCAGGAAGATATTTTATGAACAGCTAGAAAGTGACATGTCAAGAAGATTGTGGCTGCTAAAGATGGCGTAAGCCTGCGGACAACGCACGTATGAAGGAATATTTGTAAGTCAGGCCGATAGTGCCTTACGTTATTCCATGAAATCTTGTAACCATTTTTTACGGCTGAATACAACCTATAACAGATGAGAAGTATGTAGTTGACCTTGCGTGGTCCTGTAGAAGTTATAAATAGGAAGAACCCATTTTGTATAAGGGTTGGTCATATGATTGATCGTTGTGGGTCTTTTGTTGTTGTCGTTTTTGTTGGTGGGATTGGTTGCTCATTCGCCAAGTTACTTAGTTTTGTTAAGGAAGCTAGGGTTAGAAGGAAGAAGAGACTCAGAGAAGAGTTTGGTAGAAGTAGAAGGCTATTGAGCCACAGATCGTGTAGCTGTGTGCACAGATTGCTAGAGGTAGAAGGAATCTGTAGCTGAGTGTGCAAATAATAGGTAGAAGAGTCGATCCAAGCTGTGTGTGGATCAGTAGGAGTAGATAGAAGAATAAACTAGAGATCATGAGAGCAATAATATTATGTCAGAAATACATATCTTAAGAACAGTCTACAAATTGCAAACTGCAAGGTGCTATATCCATTTCTCATGCGAGATGAAGAGCACCTTGGTGGTTTTTCCCAGATGGGTTTCCACGTTATTTCCTGTGTTGATTGATTGATTGATGATAAATATTTATGTGAACGTCGAAGTATTTTCTTATTGTAAGTTGATGAGCTACTTTTGGATGTATGGTACCATAATATTACTTCGTGAATGAATGATTGTTAAAGCAGTGGTGGAGCATGTGAATGGGTTTATAGTTAATTTCCTAAGTTATGGCATAAGTCGCACACTGTCTGTGAGTGCAAGAAATCATCTACGTTGCACCAGTTGCGCCAGTTGTTAAGATTAAGGACAGGTTTGTGTTGCGCACACTATTATACAATTTTTCCCAGTAGTGTTGTAATAGACTCCATCATCCTATTGCCTTCGTCGAGCGCCTTGGCCACGCGCCAGGGACTATAATCCCTCGCCAACTATGAAAACATGGTTATGGCGGTTACCCATTAGATATCTTGGGTGAGACTGTGCCTTCCTCACAGGTGTTTTCTACTGACCTTGCTATGTTGGGACGATGTCTTTTGGTTTATTGTTGGTATTGTGGTGTTGTTGAACCACGGGTCGAGACAAGAAAGAGGAAGAGGCCAACAAATGGTTTAGTTGCCAGGACCCTTAATCATTTGAGTGTAATGCCCCAGTTTTGACCCTAGTTACATTAAAAAGGTACATGATGTATATATTGTAATTAATTATGGTGTGGAGCTAAAGGAAAAAGGCCCACCATCGATTTGGTCATGCATGTTTCGGCAATAGGGATCATTGCCGATGGTATGTCGTGCTATCCAACAAATTATAGTTTTGGCATCATGTAAATATGCATGTCAATTAAAATAAACCTACAACCAGCTATGACGGTGCAACGTTGAATGAAAAGGGCATGATTCTTAAGGTTAAGGGGGGGTTGTCCAACCCATGGGGGTCATTGGGAGTTTGGCATGTGTCAACCACCCATTTAATTTCTGCTGTTTGGGAGTAGTTATTGCTGAGTAGTGGTTGGTGTGGCAGGATTTTCAATCCTTGCCCACGTACCCACTCCACTAGCGGACTCTTCCTCTTCACATCGCATGGGGCAGAAGAAAACACTCATTCCACTCTTCCACGATCCCACTTCTTCAGAGGTTTTGGGGTCTAGCTCACTCTCACGCAAGAGGGTGTTGTTTTTCCTCCCACTATGAGTTGTTCTGGTAATCCTCACATAGAGAGAGGGAGATCCTATTTTCCTCATGCACTGCTTAGGGAATTACCCCATTGTTTGTTTAATCCTCACACACAGGCCGGAGATCGGATGGTTTTTACCTCACGCAGGAGTTGGGGGAATTGTGATCTCACGCAACAAGCTGGAAGAGCAGCCTGAGGGGCATGATTCTGTTGTTTATATGTTTTCCCTGTCAATGCTGGGAATTCGTCTGCTTCTCCATCTATGGACTATGTAAGGTTCCCATTGTTTCAGTATGGGATTGGGTTGTAGATCTTTCCCTGTTTTTTGTTGTTGCGTGTGCAATTATCTTTGGGGGTTGTTGCTGAGTTTTTTTGGCCACGCTAGGCCCAAGAACAACTTTGATTCGTCTTGTTGACTTGAGCTGTGTTCACCTTTTCATTTAGGGCTGTCACCCTGCTGTCTTTATCTTCTTCACAGAGCTGTGAACTGTTTGTTTTACTGCGGTATGCAGTGGTTGGTCTTTGGACTGTTGAGAGTAGGATTAGAGGTCGGGTATGCTTGAGAAAAATGGTGTTTGGAGGCACTCAGATAGAGTTAGATTGCTAGATTTCTTCTCCACAACCATTGAAGAGTATCGGAAAGGGAAGTCAAGGCCTGAGGGACTATGAAGCAGAGAAAGGATTGATTCCTGTTGATGGCTGTGTGGATGTCTTAGAAGTCCGGTTAACTCTGGTGTAGGCATCCTTAGCTTTTCAATGAGGCCACCAACTTAGCATTTAGCCTTTCCTAGCTCCTTGATGGCCTGATAAACCCTACTATGTGGGTTTGGCTGATTTGTGTACCTTGGCTATGTGTAAGCTTGCTTTGACCCTTATTCCCTGAGGAATCATGCCCAGCTCGGGGGTGGCAGTGTTGCTAAGAGATTGATGAGCACGCTGGCCTATGGTTGGGTGGAATGTTGCTGTAACGTAGCTAGTTGCGAGACGAATTCTTTTTAAGATGAGTATTCTTGACTATTCCGTCTCTGCATTTATATTTACTGATTAATGAATATGATGAACATGTGGTATGCTTGAATGAACGTATGTTGCTTCTGCTATGTATATGAAGGATTTTTCATCTTAGTATGTTTTATGTTTTAAGCTTTAGATTTCAGCATTATATGCCTGTTCATGTTCATGGGGCTATTTTCCCGGAGGTTTTTGTTTGTTTGGTAGTGTCCTCCTCACCGGTCAGAGGGTCAAGGACGTTATAGTATGGTATCAAAGATTTGGTGGAAGCATGGGCTTGAATGGACCGTGAAGATGCAGTGACAGAGCTTATGTTGGAGCAATTGGGCCTCAGAGGGCCATGAAAACATAAGTTAACAGAGGCAGGTTGCTTACTGCCCAGAAGAAACCAGGAGGAAATGGGTGAATGACAGGAAAAATTCATAAAACTTTCTAAGTGCCAGAACTATCGGCTCATCGGAAAACTTAGTGAGAAGTTCTTCCGATGTAGTGGAAGAGCTAGTCTGAAGGTCACCCAACGAGGGACAAACAACCTTGGTTTCAGAAAATTTTCTAAGTGCTTGGCCATCAGCACATCGGAAAAATTAGACAGATGGAACTCCGATGCAGACCCCAGCGGTGGCAAAATTAGTTAGACGGATCGGCGACATCTAGTTGATCACATCGCCGATGCCTAGATGATCAAGTTGCCGACATGACAAAAAGTTTGGTGACTAAATCAAAAGAGGTTAGATGATCTGGCGCCTTTGTTGTGGATGGCTAGACTCACTATGCTTCCGATGGGTAGAGCCTCTGACTGCCGATGTCGTAGAGGATAGTTGCTCTGACGGCTGATGCAGTGGAAGACAAGGTAGGACATTTTTCAAATTTTTTTCTAAGGAACGAAATCATTAGTGATCAGAGAGGAATAGTTGTTGACATCGCCGATGAATAGTTGAAGGAAGAGCCGATGGAAGAGGAAAATTCAAAAAAAAATTTAAGTGTTCATTCGGCCATCGAAAAATGTTAGTTGTACAGGTCACCGATGAACACTGGAAGGAATTAGTGGTTCAAGCACCGCCGTTGCGGAAGCCTAGAGCACTAATCCTCCGATGGACAAAGGTTTCGACTACCAATGCCGATTAAGTTGTGCTTCAGATCACCGATCGGAAATCATTAGGGGATAAAGCCGCAGATTGGAAAAGGATCAAAGTTGATGAACCGTCGTTGCGGCCACCTAAGGGAGTACCCGTCCGATGTAATAAAGGATCCAATCACCGATGCATCAAATATGTATTGCCGCCTGGATTGCTAATGTGTAGAGGTTAGTCCTTCCAACGGCCGATGGGGTATAAGGTCTGCGGAGACCACAGTGAGAGTACCACCCACCATTGCAGCTGGTGAGGGAACTATCCCACCGATGCATTAGTATTTACACTCGCCGATGCCAAGGTGTTTAGTGAATAGTGGTTTCGAGTTCCGATAACATAACTACGGTGACGTTTAGTGCTCGAGAGTGCCGACACTATGGAAGTATTGAGGTTTAATCCATCGATACTGCCCCGGCTGATGAAACAATGGATCTGATCACTGATTGGAAACGGTTAGTGGATCAGACACCGATCGGAAGAGTTAGGGCTTATGGAACCACCGTTACAGACGCCTATGGGACTTAGTGTCCGATGCCACAACAGGATGTCACTCTGACCGTAGACAAAGCTGTGATCTGCGGAAATTTTAAAGGGATCATTGGCCGCCATTGTGGAAGCCCTGACGACTAGCCACCTGATGCACAGAGCATCCGACCGTTGATGCAGCAGTTAGTCAATTTTCTCGCCGATGAGGTTCGGAATAGTAGACAAATAACCCGCTGATACAGCAGAGAAAATTATACGTTCTAGCCATTGAAACACTGGAAGGTTAGTGAAGAAAGGACCCAAATTTTCTTGCCTATGTAAATTGGGAGTTTAGTCGATTTGCCCGCTGAAATGCCAGAGAGTTAGCAGGGAGGAGACCCGATCTGAAAAATAAATTTGGGTTTTTCAAGTGGATTTCTCAGCAATTTTTAACTTTTATTAGTAGATTTTTCAGCAGTTTTAGGGCTAAAAAGGAAGGAAATCCTAAGTGGCTGAAGTTAGCAATTCAGACCAAAATACAGCTGTGTGTTTTGCCTAAATTTGATGAAAATCATCATTTTAGAAGTAGGTGTGGTTTTCACACCCGAGGTCAAAATGAAGCATGTGGATAGGCGTTGGAAAGCTTATCCAGTAGGGAACAAGGAGGAATCCCCAGATTTCGAATGCGATGCTGCAAAGTACTAGTTTCTGTCAATATGGACAAATCCGGGAATTGCATGCCTAGAGGTAGCAAGACCATGAAGTCAAACCAGCTGTTGTGTGGAAGAGTTCCATGCAAAGATGACGAACTTGAAAAGGGAAATTTCCTTAAACCCTATCTTGCTAATTATGATTACAACTTTTATACATGAAATGTATGAGGATATGCCTTGCATGCATAATATATTACATGTTGGTAAGAATAGTGAGAATTATACATTTATAATGAGCCACTAATGATAATTATTGCATTGGCGTTGGCATTAGTGGAAAAACCAATGACAACATGGACATGGCTGAATATGTTGTTGATGTTGATGAATGTGACTAGCAACCCTATGGAGAAAGGGATAAGTCAACAAGTCAAGAAGCAAAAGTTGGTGAGCAAATTCTGTAATCTCCTGCAAAGGACCAACCAAACTGGTAATGTCAAGGGTGTAAGTAGGACCCATGAAGGTAAGAGTTTAATTATGACAATTGCATGGAGTGGCAAAAGCAAGAGATCTCATACCGTGTGGGTATTTAAAATTTAGGCTGCATTCATACAAAAATGTGTCATGCATGTATGTGTTGTTATGAGCTTAATAGCCCAAAGAAAGTAAGTACTGATGGTCTTGATTATAGCAATGCATCCTATATGAAGTAGTCATGGTTAGGCTATGCATGGTATGTTTTAATGCATAGTATTCTTGAATCAATGCAAGGTAGCATTGAGTGGATATGCATTAAAGGATTCTATAAATATTGTAGTTATGCATTGAATGGATGCATATGAAGGGTCTGAGTAACTGATTACGTAAGTATGGGTGCAAATGTTGTGATGCATTGCATGAATGCATTGAGATAGTGCATGTGATATTATGAATAACTAATGGCTGAAATGATGAATTGATGACAATTCTGGAACCATTTCAAGAGCTGTTATGAATGCAGGATAGTAAGTGCATGAAGAGGGTAGTCCTAATCAATTGGCTGCCAGAAATGCTCTATGGAAGGGCAGGGTGGTACAAATGATATGCTTATGAAGTTTCAGGTAGATTGTTTGGGGCGTGACAATTTGGGTAAGACCACGACAAAGGCCAAAATATACCATGTGAAAGAGCCAAACCTTATGAGAAAATTCTCATGGTTGTGAAAATAGTTTGTATGCATGATGGGTTGTTAAATTTGAATTGTGAGTTTTGGATTTAAGAAATTGTTGACAACTACTAATCACTATTGGCTTGCATAAGATTGTGTCAGGAGGATGCATTGTAAGTGGGTATTCATGTTATGCTGATAAGCATAAAATTATAATGGGCATAGTGGTGCTATTTACAAGAGACCCACAATTGAGGATCACCTCATTGCCAAGCAAATCAATTTCTGTAGTAAACAGAGTTGCAAATTCTCATTGAATTTAATTACTAATGTCATTACTTGGTTATGGAACAATCAAATTTGGATTGTATTATCAGATAATGATTAACTGTTTGGCTATTTGATGAATGTGCTAGGGGTACACACTGCAGGAAGATCATGTGTGATGGCCTACAGGAGCCAAACTTCATGGGAAGGTTTTCCCTTATCTTAGAAATGAGTTTCGGGTGAAATCCATTGGACATTTTGGGAATGTCTCATATGCAATGCATGTTTGGAAAGCAACATGATTGAGATGGTATAGGTTATGTTGGTAAGACGTGTGGATACGAAATGTAAAGAGGAATTAGGATGGAAAACCGAGGGACTGTCAACTCAGGGAAGGGAGCCCCCTGTTACCACCTAAGTTGTACTTAGTGGTTTTTATCAAGTGAGCCTGGTGAACCGGACAGGGTTAACTTGTTCGGACTTCAAAAAGACCTTTGGAAGTACTTCTGGGAAGTTCTTGTTGTATCATATCACATGTTCATACCCCATGGGGGAATTGTAATAAATGTTCTAGCATGATAGTGTCTGTAAAAGACTCGGTCTCTTAGACTTCATATGTCAATCCGATCAGCCCAGGGTGTTTTTTCCCTTGGTTATTATTGGTTGTTGAATAAACGACTGATAATTTCTGAGTTTTTCACTCCATACCTCCAAAGTTGGGGTGGTCAGCTTGGCATCTGTGCCTATTGAGGTTATTAGAGTCTATGTGTCAATGTGTAAGCATGCTAGACATCCTTTTTGAGTCATATGAACATGTCTAAGTCCCCCTAGGTGTTTTTCAATTTTTCAATTTTTCAGTTTTTTCAGGGTTTTTTATTAAATTTTAATTTTTCCCAAAACTTAGGCTATTTTTTAATAGTTTAATTGGAAAAATTGAGTCTGTAAAAAAAGTGGGCCAAATAATCAGTTTCAGTCATGTAGGTGCTCATTTTGAAGCTAAGAGCACCATGTAAACCCATGGACCCACTTTTTCCTAAGTTTTGTGT